>JAHLJS010000017.1:0-186613 GCA_038502445.1 Eremochloa ophiuroides | reverse complement strand
ACTATTGCCAAACTTTACTAAGTGCTTGCCACGTAAAGAACTCAGGAAAGTCCCGGTACAGTAGACCAGATATATCTACTGATCTTGCGTATGTAACATGTGCTTAACATAAACTCTGTTGCACTTGTATCTTCTTTCTTGTAAATCTACGGCTACTGGTTCATACCAAGAGTAGATCATATAACTGAAATTTCTCTAGAGATACATTAACAGCCATGTAAAAGAAACTTATGGTCTTTTCTCTATCACTAGGGATGCAAAGAAAAAAATCCATGAGATTTTGGAAACTATCTTGGACTCTGCACAGCCTGCACCCCCTTCGGTTGGTGGTAACATCAAAGATGGCGAGCAAAGCTGATTGTATGCGAAGCACCTACCAGCTGGTGAGTGGATTACAGTTTCAGTTAATTGCTACACATTTTTGCTTTAGCATATTGTGGTTGTTCATCTCTGAAAATTTTTGTAGGATTGTTAATATGGCACAAGATAGGCAAGACAAAGCCACCTTCGTATTAAAAAATAATGGTGCTTTATATGACCACTACAATGTGCTTTATAAGAAAAATAACAGTGATTAAGTTAAACCACAAATATGGCTATATACTACCAACATGTTCAAATCAGAGGAAGTGTTACTTATATTATGTAGCTACGTGTAATTTGACAATATATATATATATATATATATATATATATATATATATATATATATATATATATATATATATATATATATATATGAATCATCCATCTCTCTAATTCTATGCTTGATTGCCAATGGTGGCGCCTCCTGTCACAGAGCACTCGTGTCCACGTTTGATTCCCAATCTGGGCTTGAATCGGGTGCCGCTCCCGGGATTTCCCCCAAAGGGAGCGGAGCAGGTGTGTGAGTAGCATTCGTGCGTGTGCTCCTTAGACGCATTCTGGTAAATCTCGGAACAGTCTCATCTATACTTGAGGGTTTGGTCATTATATGATATGCCAATGCTCCTGGTTGTGTACAATTTTTTTTTTGCCAAGAACATTTGTTTTTGTTGTTGCAAAAAACTATGAAAGAGATAATTATGGAAAACTTATCTATCATGCGTTTGTTTTGATAGTGTTTGTAACACCCCTGGTGTTACGATTAATTAAAAACTGCCATGTCATCATGATTGCATGTAATTCATCCAGCATAAAATCATTGTTACTGTGCATCACTAGGGCAACTTTTTCATTTTCACATGTGAATGTGCTTAGGAACCTTTGAGTTACTTTATGGTTTAAAATAATTGTTTGTGTGTGCCTCTAAATCTAAATAGAAAATAAAAAGGAAAACAATTAAAAATCCTAATCGGACCCAAAACCCTAATTTGAAAACTGAAGGGAACTAGGCGTTGGGCCTTAAATAAAAGTTGTAAATTTTTAAACGTTGAGCAACTTCTATTTTGGGCAATTTTGAAGTTATTAAAAATAATTTCAAATAAAACCTTAATCTGGGTTTTAAAGTTTAAACTTAAAATAAAAATTCAAAAATTAGTAGGAATTTGATGATGGTCTTTTAATAAAAGTTTTATCCCTTTTAAAATAGAACAACTTTCATGTTTGGAGATTTTAAAGTTTACCAGTAAAAATTTAAATTAAAACCCAATTAGTGTTGGTATATTCAAATTTAAAATGCCCTTTCAAAAACTATCTAGAATGAGGGAAAAATCCTTTAATAAAAGTTGTAGGGCTTTTCAATTTGAACGACTTTTATATTTGGGGATTTTAGAGTTATGTAGTGAAATTTCAAAATAAACCCTAAGGAGTGTTTGAGAATTTAAATTTGAAATGCTATTTTAAAAACTATGAAGAATCTGACAAAACTCCTTTAATGAAAGTTGTAGGTTTCAACAAGTAGAACAACTTTCATCTTTACAAATTTCCATGTTGTTGAGAAAAGTTTGGAGAATTTTATTGAATCGCAAATCAATTTCAAATTCAAGTTTTACCCCCTTTTTAATAGTTTCAGAACTGAGCAGAATTTGAATATAGATCAAGAATAAAAATTGTTCTACACAAAATTTACTACAACTTTTATTTTTGGTGTTCTGACTGTAGCTATATGATTTAGGGCATAATTGCACAAGATAGGAATTGACCTAGGTTTCTGGCTACTCTTCACGGGGGGCCCTATAGTGTCGCCGCCGTGCTGCGCGTGTCCGCGCCGCGCGCTGGCCAGCGTCTGGCCGGCCGGGGCCCGGACGCCGCCGTACGAGGGTCGCAGGGGGGACCCCGGTACGCGTTCGCCCTTATCCCCTCCTCTCGGCACCTTTAAAAGCGACGAGCACCCCTCCTCGTTCTTCTTCCCGGCTCGCCGGAGACCGCACGCTTCGCCGGCGAGATTAGCCATCCCTCGACCACCCCCACACACTCCCCCTAGCCGCTAGCTTTACCAGTCCCTGGCGCACCCTTCGGGCCAGTTCGTGCGTCCTCTCGTCACCAGAGACGCTCGGGGGGCCGTCGTCTTCTTCCTCGCGGCTGCTCGGAGCGCCGCCGCTGAAAGCCCATGTTTGGTTTTGGGTAATTGATGAAACCTAGTTTGCTAACGATTGCTCTGAGTGTTTCATGAGAATTGATTAGCAAATGGCAAGATGGAGCAAAGGACCGGGTCGGTGGAGGTCACAAGTGAAGGGCAATGACGGCGTCCATGAAAATGGTGTAAGTCCATCAACAAAGGAGAAAGCCCTATTGACGGCATCCATGCAAATGGTATAAGTCCATCATCATAGGTGTTCACAAGGTCCATCAAGAGATGAGAAGGAAGTTGATAATAAACCGGGAGCTCAAGGCAAAGGTATAACCAATAGGAGCTCTTTTGGTTTTGGTGATCAAGACTCCATAGAGGGAGTGATCACATTAAGGATAGATAGCCGTACTATTAAGAGGGGCGAAATCGTTGATGAAATACGGTTATCAAGTGCCACTAGGTGTTCATGATCATTGCATACACATATAGATGCTAGTGACACTAACTTGACCCGTGGAAAACTCTTTTGAAAAGGCTAACACACGTGCACAAGGTGTAGAACAATTGGTGTTAGCACATGGGAACAAAGGGTGAAAGGTTTGAGTGAAAATCCTGAGAAAACAGAGCGTCGGACCGTAGAGTCTCAGAGCGTCGGACCAATGTCTTCGGTCCGACGGCTAACACTGCTGTGAGCGTCGGACGCTTAGTCTCTGAGCGTCGGACCATTAGCCGAAGAGTCCGATGGTGCAGATCGTGCGAGAGATAACACGTGGCGAGCTCTGAGAGCGTCGGACTCTCGGCGTTAGTCCGACGGTTTTCAGGGCTCGGGGAGCTCTCTGGAAGCGTCGGACGGCCGCGTTCGTTAGTCCGACGCGCTGTGTAATTTCAGTCCGACGGTGCAGTGGCAGTGGGCGTCGGACCGCGGGTGTTAGTCCGACGACCCACCGTCCGACGGTTCGTTTTGGCGCGAGGAAATAGCCGTTGTGATCCAACGTTCGACTTCAAACGGCTAGTGACACATGGCGTTCATCCGAGGCGTCGGACCGTGCGGATTAGTCCGACGCTCTGGCCGTCGGACAGTCCGACGGTACGCAGAGAATTGAAAACGGCTAGTTTTTGTGTGTGGCTTATAAATAGTCACTTGGCCGGTTTGGGGAGGATCTCTTGGCACTCCTAAACATCATAACATACTTGTGAGCCTTCCCACTCCTCTCTCACTCATCCTACTTGATTGTGTTCATCATTTGGTGAGTTTGGAGAGCATCAAGTGCATTGCATTGATTGAGATCATCTAGAGGCACTTGGTAGTGGTATTTCGCAGCGGTTTCTCTTGTTACTCTTGGAGTTTGCCGACTCCTAGACGGCTTGGAGCTGCGAGGATCGTTGAGGGGAGTTGGTGATTGTCTCCGCCTCCGATCGGTGAAGTTGTGAGGGGTTCTTGAGCCTATCCCCGCGGGAGATCGCGAAAGGCATCTTTAGTGGATTGCTCGTAGCTTGGTGGATCCCCATCTTGTGTTGGTTGTGCGGCACCCTTGAGAAGGGTTTGGCGTGTGATGCCAATTAGCGCGTGAACCTCCAAGTGGGTGTATCGCTACAACGAGGACTAGCTTGCCGGCAAGCAAGTGAACCTCGGTAAAAAATCTTGTGTCATCTCTCTACCGAGGATTTCCTTTATATGTGATTGATTGGTTATATTGGACTTCATATCTTCTCTTCACCGGCGGTATTGAAATCACCTTTACTCTTTACATTTGTGTATTTCTCTCTTGTGTAGCTTGTTAGTTAGTTGCTCACTTAAGAGTAGTGTAAAGTAGTAACATAGTCTTTGAGTGTGAACTAGAGATCATAGTGTAGTATACTTGTCTAGTTGGCTTGCATAGTGTAGTTTAGAGCTAGTGCTCTGCAAAGCTTGCTATTGTTACTAATCGGCTTGTGAAGTGTTGTTTGTAGTTTTTTATAGGCTATTCACCCCCCCTCTAGCCATTTAGGACCTTTCAAGTGGTATCGGAGCCGAGGCACCGTTGATTTGAGGCTTAACAACCTACGGTGTAAAAATGGCTCAACTCAATATTCACATCAACAACACCAAGAAGCCACCCCAATTTGATGGCACAAATTATGCATATTGGAAGAGCAAGATGACCTCACACATCAAGTCAATCAATAGAGAGGTTTGGAGGGTTGTGGAGACCAAGATTGAAATTGCCGATGCGGCAAACCCCACAACCGCCGAAGAAAGATTGCTTCAACTCAATGACATTGCGGTTTGTGCTATTCATGAGGCCGTAGATGAAAAAGTGTTTGAGCAAATCAAGAACATTGAGAGTGCTCATGAAGCTTGGAAGAAGCTTGAGGAATCATATGAGGGCACCAAGGGTGTAAAGGCCGCCAAAGCATACATCTTGAAGGACAAGTTTGCAAGTTTCAAGATGAAGGATGATGAAACCGTCCCGGAGATGTTCCATAGATTGCAAGTCATTGTGAATGATCTCAAAGCCGTGGATGAAGAAGTGAAAGATAGTGACTTCTCCATGAAGTTCTTGAAGAGCTTGCCCAAGCGGTTTGCCACATTGATCACGGTCTTGGTGAAGACAACATTGAGTGAATTGACTCCAAATCAAGTGCTAGCGGAGGTGATGACCGATGATGCTTATAGAGATGATGATGATAAAGAGGAGTTGATTAATAAGAAGAAGAAAGAAAAAGATGAAGACTCCAAAGATGAGAAGAAGAAGAGTGTGGCATTCAAAGCCACATCCTCATCAAAGGGCAAGAACAAGGCCAAAGAAGAATCAAGTGAAGATCCCTCTAGCTCAAGTGAAAGTGATGAAGAAATGGCCCTTCTAGTAAGAAGATTTGGCAAGTTCATGAAGAAGAAGGGCTACCGGGCAAGAAGAAAGAAGAATGCAAGAAGATTTGATGGCCCAAGAAGATGCTTCAATTGTGGAAGCAAAGATCACTTGGTAGCCGATTGCCCACACTCAAGTGAAGATGATCACAAGGGCAAAAAGAAGAACAAGCATGAGAAGAAGGAGAAGAAAGAGAAGAAGGAATCCTCATACAAGAAGAAGAAGAACTATTCTCATGTGGTGACATGGGATAGTGATGCCTCTTCAAGTGATGAAGAGAGTGATGATGATAAGAAGAGCAAGAGGAAGGCACATGCAAGCATTGCCATTCATGACAAGCCTTCCATCTTCGACACTCCTTCTTGCTTCATGGCCAAGGGCTCTAAGGTATCATCCGACACCGAATCTAGTGATGATGATAGTGATGATGACCTAACAAAAGAAGAATTAATTGAAATGCTTGATGATGCACGTATTCATTTTGATAAACTTAGAAAGGAATGCAAGGGCTTGCGCAAGGATAAACAATCCATTGAGCAAGAACTTGAGGAACTTAGAGCATCTTATGAGAATCTAAAGGAAGACCATAAGAAGCTCCTAAAGGTTCACACTAAGCTTGATGAAGCTCATTCTTCTCTAGTTGAGCAAAATGAAGACTTGCAACAACAAGTGCAAAAGAAAGAAACTAAAACTTGCAACATAGGTGTAACATGTGACATATCTTGTGAACCTATTGTTGTTACCACTAACCCTTCTTGTAGCACTTCCATTACTACCTCACCCACTAGTGACCCTTCACTAGTAGTTGAGAACAAGAACCTAAAGGAGGAGGTTAAAAAGCTTAATCACTCCTTAGCTAAGGCTTATGGTGGTGAGGACAGCTTGCTTATGTGCTTGGGTAGCCAAAGGGCATCTCTCCACAAAGAGGGATTGGGCTATACCCCCAAGAAAGGCAAAACCGCCTTTGCTCCTCACAAGACTTGTTTTGTGAAGAGAAATGGCCGGTATTGCACAAAATGCAAGCAAGTTGGTCACTTAGAGCAAGATTGCAAAAGCAAGAAATCCAATGATCATGTATCCTCAATTAAGTTCGATTCTTGCTACATTCTCACAAAGGGCTCAAACGGTGTGAAGGCTAAGTTTGTTGGTACATCCATGTTAGGTCCAAAGAAGAAGACCATTTGGGTACCAAAGAGCTTAGTCACTAACCTTCAAGGACCCAAGCAAGTTTGGGTACCTAAAAGAAATTGATCTCTTTTTGTAGGTCAATTACAAAGCCGGAGGGAGGCATTGGGTGCTCGATAGTGGATGCACTCAACATATGACGGGTGATTCTAGTATGTTTGGCTCTCTCAACACAAGTGCAAATAGTGGCTATGATGCAATCACATTTGGTGACAACAAGAAAGGGAAAGTGAGAGGACTTGGTAAAATTGCTATCTCCAATGATATGTCTATCTCAAATGTGTTGCTAGTTGAAAGCTTGAATTTCAATTTACTCTCGGTTGCACAACTTTGTGATCTTGGTTTCAAGTGCATATTTGGGGTTGATGATGTTGAAATTGTTAGTGTTGATGGGTCAAATTTAATATTCAAAGGGTTTAGATATGACAACCTATATCTTGTGGATTTCAATGCTAGTGAAACTCAATTGTCAACTTGTTTGATCACTAAGTCAAGTTTGGGTTGGTTATGGCATAGAAGGCTTGGTCATGTTGGAATGAAACAATTGAACAAACTAGTGAAGCATGATCTAGTTAGAGGCTTGAAAGATGTCACTTTTGAGAAAGATAAGCTTTGTAGTTCATGTCAAGCCGGTAAACAAGTTGGAAATACACATCCTAAGAAGAGCATGATGAGTACTAGTAAAGCTTTTGAGCTCTTGCATATGGACTTGTTTGGACCAACTACATATACTAGCATTGGTGGGAGTAAGTATGGATTTGTGATTGTGGATGACTATACTAGATACACATGGGTATTCTTTCTAGTTGACAAGAGTGAAGTGTATGATCTATTCAAATCTTTTGTCAAGAGAAGCCAAAATGAGTTTGAAACAACCATCAAGAAAGTTAGAAGTGACAATGGTAGTGAATTCAAGAACACCAAGATTGATGAATTATGTGATGAGTATGGTATTGGACATCAATTCTCACCCAAGTATACACCACAATCAAATGGCATTGTTGAAAGAAAGAATAGAACCTTGATAGATATGGTAAGATCAATGCTAAGTGAATACAATGTTAGTCATTCCTTTTGGGCCGAAGCAATCAACACCGCTTGCTACTACATCAACCGCTTATATTGCCATGGTATGCTTGCAAAGACTCCTTATGAGCTATTGAATGGTAGAAAGCCCAACATTGCATATTTTCGGGTTTTTGGTTGCAAATGCTACATTCTCAAGAAAGGCACAAGATTGAGCAAGTTTGAAAAGAAATGTGATGAAGGTTTCTTACTTGGCTATTCAACCACAAGCAAGGCATATAGAGTTTGGAATTTGGCTAGTGGTACTCTTGAGGAGGTACATGATGTTGAATTTGATGAAACTCAAGGCTCTCAAGATGAAGTTGAAAATCTTAGTGACGTGAGAGGCAATGACTTGGCAAATGCAATGAAAGATATGGATATTGGTGATATCAGGCCAAGGCAAGTCAATGAAGATGAAGATGATGGTGCAATTCATACTAGTATGCAAGTTGAAAATGAAGCAAGTGCAAGTGACTCACAAGATCAATCTCAAGTGCAAGATCAACAAGCTAGTTCATCTCAATCCAATGATCAAGTTCCTATTCTCCAACCGGTCTCTATTGCAAGGGATCATCCTTTGGATCAAATCATTGGTGGTATTCAAAGTGGAGTTCAAACTAGAGCAAGACTAGCTCAAATTTGTGAGCATTTCTCATTTGTGTCAACCATAGAGCCAACCAAGATTGAGGAAGCATTGAAAGATGTTGATTGGGTTAATGCTATGCATGAAGAGCTCAACAATTTCACAAGAAATCAAGTTTGGGAACTAGTGGAAAGACCAAAGAAACACAATGTGATAGGAACCAAATGGGTCTTTAGAAACAAGCAAGATCAAGATGGCATAGTAATAAGGAACAAAGCTAGATTGGTTGCACAAGGTTATACTCAAGTTGAAGGTCTTGATTTTGGAGAAACCTATGCACCGGTTGCTAGATTGGAGGCCATTAGAATCTTATTAGCCTATGCTTGTGCCCACAACATCAAGTTATATCAAATGGATGTCAAGAGTGCATTTCTCAATGGGTACATCAATGAGTTGGTTTATGTAGAACAACCTCCCGGATTTGAAGATGTGAAGAAGCCCAACCATGTATACAAGCTAAGAAAGGCATTGTATGGTTTGAAGCAAGCACCTAGAGCATGGTATGAGAGATTGAGAGATTTCTTGCTCTCAAAAGGGTTCAAAATGGGAAAGGTTGATACAACTCTTTTCACTAAGAAGCTTGGCAAAGAATTGTTTGTGTTGCAAATATATGTGGATGATATTATCTTTGGATCAACAAATCAAGATTTTTGTGAAGAATTTGGAAATATGATGGCAAGTGAGTTTGAAATGTCCATGATTGGTGAGCTTAGCTACTTCCTTGGTCTTCAAGTTAAGCAAATGAAGAATGGTACATTTGTAAGTCAAGGAAAGTACATAAGGGACATGGTGAAGAAATTTGGATTGGAACATGCAAAGCCCATGAATACTCCTATGGCAACTAATGGGCATTTGGACTTGGATGATAGTGGCAAAATGGTAGATCAAAAGCTATATAGATCAATGATTGGAAGTCTCCTTTATGTGACCGCATCTCGACCGGATGTTATGTTTAGTGTGTGCATGTGTGCAAGATTTCAAGCCTCACCAAAAGAAAGTCATTTGAAAGCCGCAAAGAGAATATTGAGGTATTTGAAGGGCACACAAGATGTTGGGTTGTGGTATCCTAAGGGATCCAACTTTGAGCTTATTGGATATTCGGACTCCGACTATGCCGGTTGCAAAGTGGATAGAAAGAGCACTAGTGGAACTTGTCAATTGCTTGGAAGATCACTTGTATCATGGTCTTCAAAGAAGCAAAATAGTGTTGCTCTCTCAACGGCCGAAGCGGAGTACATTAGTGCCGGAAGTTGTTGTGCACAATTGCTTTGGATGAAGGCAACTTTGAGTGATTTTGGATTGAAATACAAGAAAGTGCCTTTGCTATGTGACAATGAGAGTGCTATCAAGCTAACCAACAACCCCGTGCAACATTCAAGAACCAAGCACATTGACATAAGGCATCACTTCATTAGAGATCATCAAATCAAAGGGGATATTGCAATTGAAAGTGTTGGCACCGAAGATCAACTAGCGGATATCTTTACCAAGCCACTTGATGAGTCAAGATTTTGCAAGTTGAGAAATGAGCTAAACATACTAGACTACTCCAACATGAAGTGAAAAGCATCCTACATTATATGACATGCCTCTCCTTCGACTAAAGCAAGGTAAAATTAGTTGACATGGCATTCATACTTTGATAAGGATTTGTCTAGTTCATGTAGACATGAAATGCATCTTATAGGCTCATTCATGAAAAATCAAATGCTTTCATGTATATATGGTACCACTTTTGCTCTTTATGCTTGTATGATCAAGTGGTAGCATATGACATATTGATGGGCTTGCAAACCTAGTGTTAAATCTAGAACATGAGCTCATGATGTGTAACTTAACATGGTCAAGATAACCCTACAAGTGAGGTGTGAAGAAGCTTGTCCTTGGATCAAACTTAGTTACATATTCTAGGCAAGTGATCTAGATTGAACCAATGTGTAAAAGAACTAAACCCCATTTATTGACTTGATATTCCCATAATTTGCACCATTTTTGGTGATTGTTGACAAAGGGGGAGAAGAAAGTCACAAAGATAAGAGAGGAAAGGGGTCGGTCGATTAAAAATTTGAAAGCACACAAGTAGGGGGAGCAAGCTCATGAATAAGTTGTTGCATTTGTGTATGCATTAACATATGAAATGTTGCATTGCAAAACTTCAATTCCTATATTTGTTTGAATTGATGAAATGCTTAGAAATAGGATTTGAATGGTGATTTGACAATCTAGCATGCGTAGGACTTATATGCCATACAAAGTACCTCTTTTACTTAAAAATTGATCTCACGAGGTATTTTGAGTTTGTGATGCATGACTAGTAAACAATGGTGCTAAGGATGGTATATTTCCGCAACTCCGATGGTATCACGCTTCAAAGGTCCATTCTATATACCTTAGCATCATTTGATAGTAGTAGCTCACCCAAACTTTCAAATTCATGCATATGTGAAAAATTGAACCAAACACAAGGAATCACATATGTAGGGGGAGCTAATACTACCAAAGTGCAAACTTGGTTTTCATTTCATATCTTTGTGAAGGTTGTCATCAATTACCAAAAAGGGGGAGATTGAAAGCCCATGTTTGGTTTTGGGTAATTGATGAAACCTAGTTTGCTAACGATTGCTCTGAGTGTTTCATGAGAATTGATTAGCAAATGGCAAGATGGAGCAAAGGACCGGGTCGGTGGAGGTCACAAGTGAAGGGCAATGACGGCGTCCATGAAAATGGTGTAAGTCCATCAACAAAGGAGAAAGCCCTATTGACGGCATCCATGCAAATGGTATAAGTCCATCATCATAGGTGTTCACAAGGTCCATCAAGAGATGAGAAGGAAGTTGATAATAAACCGGGAGCTCAAGGCAAAGGTATAACCAATAGGAGCTCTTTTGGTTTTGGTGATCAAGACTCCATAGAGGGAGTGATCACATTAAGGATAGATAGCCGTACTATTAAGAGGGGCGAAATCGTTGATGAAATACGGTTATCAAGTGCCACTAGGTGTTCATGATCATTGCATACACATATAGATGCTAGTGACACTAACTTGACCCGTGGAAAACTCTTTTGAAAAGGCTAACACACGTGCATAAGGTGTAGAACAATTGGTGTTAGCACATGGGAACAAAGGGTGAAAGGTTTGAGTGAAAATCCTGAGAAAACAAAGCGTCGGACCGTAGAGTCTCAGAGCGTCGGACCAATGTCTTCGGTCCGACGGCTAACACTGCTGTGAGCGTCGGACGCTTAGTCTCTGAGCGTCGGACCATTAGCCGAAGAGTCCGATGGTGCAGATCGTGCGAGAGATAACACGTGGCGAGCTCTGAGAGCGTCGGACTCTCGGCGTTAGTCCGACGGTGAGCGTCGGACCAACGTCCGACGGTTTTCAGGGCTCGGGGAGCTCTCTGGAAGCATCGGACGGCCGCGTTCGTTAGTCCGACGCGCTGTGTAATTTCAGTCCGACGGTGCAGTGGCAGTGGGCGTCGGACCGCGGGTGTTAGTCCGACGACCCACCGTCCGACGGTTCGTTTTGGCGCGAGGAAATAGCCGTTGTGATCCAACGTTCGACTTCAAACGGCTAGTGACACATGGCGTTCATCCGAGGCGTCGGACCGTGCGGATTAGTCCGACGCTCTGGCCGTCGGACAGTCCGACGGTACGCAGAGAATTGAAAACGGCTAGTTTTTGTGTGTGGCTTATAAATAGTCACTTGGCCGGTTTGGGGAGGATCTCTTGGCACTCCTAAACATCATAACATACTTGTGAGCCTTCCCACTCCTCTCTCACTCATCCTACTTGATTGTGTTCATCATTTGGTGAGTTTGGAGAGCATCAAGTGCATTGCATTGATTGAGATCATCTAGAGGCACTTGGTAGTGGTATTTCGCAGCGGTTTCTCTTGTTACTCTTGGAGTTTGCCGACTCCTAGACGGCTTGGAGCTGCGAGGATCGTTGAGGGGAGTTGGTGATTGTCTCCGCCTCCGATCGGTGAAGTTGTGAGGGGTTCTTGAGCCTATCCCCGCGGGAGATCGCGAAAGGCATCTTTAGTGGATTGCTCGTAGCTTGGTGGATCCCCATCTTGTGTTGGTTGTGCGGCACCCTTGAGAAGGGTTTGGCGTGTGATGCCAATTAGCGCGTGAACCTCCAAGTGGGTGTATCGCTACAACGAGGACTAGCTTGCCGGCAAGCAAGTGAACCTCGGTAAAAAATCTTGTGTCATCTCTCTACCGAGGATTTCCTTTATATGTGATTGATTGGTTATATTGGACTTCATATCTTCTCTTCACCGGCGGTATTGAAATCACCTTTACTCTTTACATTTGTGTATTTCTCTCTTGTGTAGCTTGTTAGTTAGTTGCTCACTTAAGAGTAGTGTAAAGTAGTAACATAGTCTTTGAGTGTGAACTAGAGATCATAGTGTAGTATACTTGTCTAGTTGGCTTGCATAGTGTAGTTTAGAGCTAGTGCTCTGCAAAGCTTGCTATTGTTACTAATCGGCTTGTGAAGTGTTGTTTGTAGTTTTTTATAGGCTATTCACCCCCCCTCTAGCCATTTAGGACCTTTCAGCCGCGAGCGACCTCGTTGCGTCTACCTCGCCGTGGTGAGTTCCACGCCTCTAATCGACCCGTTCTGGACCTCAAACAATCTCATGAAGCTCTTGGTCTAGTCGGTTTCCTTATTGGTGCCTTGGTGTGGACAGAACGTGGTTTCGTCGTCGGTTCTCGCCACCGCGAGCTCGGTCGACGTCGAGGATCTGACTCCGGTCATCCCAGCTCACAACCAGTATACGTACTGACCTCTGGTGAGCTCCCTGGTCCTCTTGGTATAGCGGGATAAGCTCTTCGCTCCTTGGAATGCCCAGAACGCGACCTCGTCGCCGGCGGCAGTGCCACCGCGCATGGCCACCGTCTGGGTCAGGGGTGAGAGGAAAAGGCCGCGTGGGCCGTCTGTTGGGCCGCTTGGGCCGGCCAGAGTAGGCGCAGTGAGAGGGAGAGGGTGCGGGCAGGCCGGGCCGGTTGGCCGTGGTGGGCCGGTTCGGGCTGAGAATCTGTTTTCTATTTACCCTGGGAATTAGTTGGATTTTCTATTTTTGAATAGTGCTGCATGTTTGTATTTTTGTGTAAATTAATCCACTGCATGAAAAATCCTAAAAATATTTTTGTATATTCTCTGATAGGTGTAGAATAATAGAAAAATAAGAAAGGTGGTATTTGGGTACTTTCTGCAGAGGATAAAAATGCAACTTTTAATTAGAAAAACCAAATTTGATGAATTTTAATAAATTCTCTGTTAGTCCAAAAATCATGAAATTTTATTTAGCACTGTTTTAGGGTAAGAGCTACCTGTTGGTAAATTTTGGTCTCAAATGGAAGTAGTTTAATCGTTTATTAATTAAATGCTTGATCAATTGATTAGTAAAGGAAATAGAAAATAGGGATGACTAAAGTATTGTGTGATTTTGGGATTGTGGGATAACCTTGGGTCATTATCATGTGCTGACCCTTGGTACCTAGTTAACTTGTTAAGCTTATGTTAATCTTGTTAAATTACAATATCCAAATGTTATTGTATGTAATTAGTTTACTTGTTTGTTAATTGATGCTCTATTAAATAATTGTTAAAATAAATAAAAACTCTAGTGACTTAGGTTTTGCATGACTTTCAGATTTATTGTGGATCCTGAGGCATTAACTTAAAATGGTCTTTGGCATCTTGTAATTAATTGTTTGAGTTCTCAACTAAATTGCTGATTAGAATAGTAATCATTTATATTCTTCACATATGATATTAGGGATGATGATTTGTTTAAGCAAATGTGAAGTAGCGTATAAGGAAAGTTAACTCGGCCTTCTACGACCGTTAAAAATTGTCAATGAATAAATTATATAACCACCACCTTGTCTAACGAGATTTGTTTTTACCACTTTACCGTGAAGGAGAATTGCACTGAATTTCCTAAATTTAGTTTACTTGTATTAATTCACCATTTAGTGCATCTCCTGCATCATGGCATACACATAATGCATTTTTTTTATTTCGTGTAGTAAACAGGTTTTCGGAAGTCTTGCTTGATGCCCGACAGAAGTATAGTTCGTCAGGAGAAGTCAAGAGGGGTTTCTCTGATTTCTAATAGAAGTGACAGACCTGCAACACAGGCAAGCCCCGGTGCATTTGCCCTCTCCTTATTGTTTTTAAAAATATTTACCACTTGAGTTAATTAATTGCATTAGGTTAATAGGAGTTGTGTGACAACCAATTGATGCATTACCATCCTTGAATACCTGACAATACTTGAGAACCTGATTTATTAAAAAGTATTGCAAAATGCTTAGTCATGCCTAATGTTAGTTTTACAAAAATGCTATTTCAAACTGTGATGATCTAAAAGCACAAGAATCACTTTATGGGACTTGTTATGTCCTTGTTGGTTGGCAGTGTTCCTGGCTAGTTCACTGTCATCAACGAGGAAGGGTTTTTCCTGCTCGGTGATCGTGGCATTGGGTTAGAGTCCCAACAATTGTCACCGACGGAAACGGGATTTGAAAACCGAAGGGACAGGGGTATTTGGGTTAGAGTCCCAATGCACTGCCGCCGTCGGAAAAAGGTTTAGGGACCGTTCATTGTAGGCCTGCTGGATCGAGACTTTGCAACTAGCCACATACTACGGGAAGCCTCTGACTCCGGTGGCTCTACTTCTGGAACCGACAACCACGCACTGGGAGTGGAGAGATGGCGAGAGTAGCGTGTACCCTCGTGGCCGTCGTGCCTGGAGACGAGAGGAGTACTGTGCTCTCGGGTGGCGCAGGACCGGTTCCGGGGTATGAAAAGTTGTGGTAGGCGGGGTTGGCGTATGCAAGCTTAAGTGTTACATACGCAGTGTGGATAGGGATCCCCAACTGGGTATTAATCGATTTGAATCGTCGTTGCTCCTCGGATATGGAGACTTGATCCTTCGACCATTCAGCGAATAGTGGTTCGGAACTAGAATTGTTTTTAAATGGATAAAGCAAATGAAAGAGTGTTGATATATGAGAAAGAACTTGGAGATATGGTTAATGATGAATAGTATTATTGAAATAAAATATTGAGATAGGACTAGTAATGCTTTTCCACAAAACCCTTGAACTCTTGCTAAAGCCTTACCTTGACTCCACTCAGCTTGCATTCCTGAGTCTAATTTTACACCCTTAGTCGGGTAAGTCTTGCGGAGTACCCCATGTACCCAGGGTTTGTTAACCCGTATTGCAGGTAAACTGAGTGTGCAGTTCTGCGTGGGACCGTGCCGGTCAGCGGATCGTACAGGGATGAAGATGTGTATATAATGAGACCCTTGGGCAGGGTGTTTAGTTGTATGTCGCTACTCCACTACGAAACTCTGGTTTGGGATAATGTAAGCTAGATCTGTAAATCTATATTAATGTAACTCTTCCGCACTCTTTACTCTGATTTATCACATTTGGGTAAACTGTTGTAATACTTGTAAGGTCTTTACAATGAGATCCTCGGGGAAATTAGGATTTCCTATGAGACCCGACGGGCCACCTAAGTCAAAGGGAACTCATGCAGACTAGTCAAAGGTCCTTAAGGACGATGACGGGGCACGTGGGCCCTATGATTAAGACGGTTCTGTCACATTGTTACTAAGATGGACACTTATTTATTTAAATATGACTCAGAGTAGGAACAACCAGTGTCTTTGCACAATAGTTTTAACTAATTTAAGGAAAGGCAGTAAGCACGATTCCTTGATACATTGCAATTGATTTCTTAACCACCACCTTCATATTCTCTTCCCTTTTGTTGCTCTATTTGTTTCTACAATACTCTTGTCCTTCATTTTTTTATCAGTGAAGGTACAGATGCTCAAGAATTTGTCTTTTTTAAGATATAATATATCCATTTAATTCCAAAATTAGATTTAGCATATCTGTCTTTACTTTAACAAATTGATGCTAATACCTTCTGCAGCTTTAAAGCTTCTTGCATTACATTACAATATTTATGATTGATGAATCCCAAGTAATGCAATGGATCTTTAGTGTCAAGACTGCTACACTCGGATGTCCTGTTCACTAAGCCGTTTCTTGAGCCAGTATCTGACATATAGATCAATTTTAATTACTGCAGGCAAGAGAGAGTGTGAAGATTGAGCATGAGAAAAAGCTTTCTACTCCGCAGAGCCTGGCGTACAGAGGGAGGGATAGTGCAAAGCTGGACAAGACCAATGCCTCCATAAACAAGCTGCAATCACTGATTGTAGTTACCTCACAGGCTGCCACAACTACATCATCAGCCATTGTTAGAGTCCGTGACAATGAGCTTTGCACCACAGCTTGTTCAACTCTATTTTGCATAAGTCTTATGACCATTCCTGCAACGCTAATTCCGGATCATGTGATCCTACTTTCAAGTACTTAACTGTTTCTGCATATTATCATGCAGTCTACTGGGTATGTGGAGGTCAATGAACCATTTCCATGAGATACAAAATGAGATTGTTCAGCAAGTCCGGGATCTGGTGGACAACTCCATGGCTGAGTCAACATCTGACCTTCACAGGCTTGCAACTCGTGATCTTGAGGCTTTTGTTGCGGCATGGCACTCGAACTTCAACCGCCTCATCAAGTATCAACGTGACTACATCCGCTCTCTGTATGGATGGCTGAAGCTCACACTCTGCCAAGTGGATAACAGTGTGCTACAGGAAGCCCATGCCTCAATGATCTCGGGTGAACTCACCAGCTTCTGTGACTAGTGGAAGCAAGCACTAGACCGTCTTCTAGATGCTGTTGCCTCAGAGGCGATCAAGAACTTTGTGAATGTTGTTCATGTTATTTACACAGGCAGAGGAGATGAAGATCAAGAAGCGGGCAGAGACATGTTCGAAGGAGCTAGAAAAGAAAACCAAATCAGTCAGATCCATCGAGAAGAAGTACTACCAATCCTACGCCTTGGTCTTCCTCGCAGTGGGCGCGATGGCATTGAAAGCCACGCACAAAAGAAAAAGGAGGATTCTTCTGAGAGTGATCTGAAAATGTTTTATGTGATTTTGACTCATACGTTCTAAATTTATATTTCAAGAATAATATCGCGTAACACATTTATATTTACTTAAATATTATATTTAAGTTTGTATATACGACGTTTGTACATGTCATTCGTCCTAAACGCTTGATGGCTAATCAACTATGTGCACGGCGCTCTTAGTGATTGTTAATTTCACGAATTTTACTTTTTAGTATTAAATATCATTTTAATATTGGTATTTAACTTTATAATATTGTTATCTTATCTTGCGATCCATATGTTTTTATTATAAAAATTTTAGAGTCTGTCTAGCAAACTTTCGAGTGTTTTAAGTCCGGCCAACAACCGGTTGTTGGAAACCACCGAAACAACCAAATTTTAAAAACAAACGATTCAGTTGCTAAGGAAGCATTGAACACCTGAAAATCTCCAGCCATAGATCTAAATCTGATGGACCAAATAAATACTATTAAAAATTACAATAGTGCACACTTATCAAATATAAATTCATTATATAGAAACCAAAATTTACGTACCATGAACAAATTACAACACTAAGTACATAAATTTACAGAAAACCAACAACTATAAATTTCGTTTAAATTTACTATAAATGTGAGAATAACCAAAGAAATTGACCTACATGAATACAAACAAACAAGAATGAACCATGAAAAAATACCAATAAAATGCAACTAAAAAAAAGATAGTACAATGAACCAAAAGATAGCAGTTCAAGCCAAATAGTACTCAAAAGATGAAATAACCACACTACAACTACTGACCAAAGCATTTTTCAAGCCAACAAAGGTTTATAAAAGCTCTCTCATAAAGATACAAAGCAAATGCATGAAACATATTATTATGGTTTACATATAACATAAAAGAAATGGCTAAATATTATGCACAAATGTAGAAATGTCAGATTTTTCATATACAAAGCAAATGCATGAAACATATGTACAAATATTTATTATGGTTTACATATAACAGAAAAGAAATGGCTAAATATTATGCACAAATGTAGAAATGTCAGATTTTTCATATACACAACAAAAATCCTAAACAGGAAAAAATTCTAAACCCCAATCAGTAATAATCTTTTTGCATGGTCCTAAAATTTACAATTAAACTAAACTAAAATTACAATAATACTCTGAAATAATTACAATACATTCCTTCATATAAATCTAGCAATAATAAAATGTAATTGAGTTCTTGCCTAATATAAGAGTCACTTAAATAAGTGACATTTAAATAGAAAGGCATGCAGACCCAAACAAAGACACTGCAACTAAAGATATAAACCACTAAATAGAAGGCTGCAGCGAAGGCTTCACAAATAAAAGTGAAGTGTCAGATACATAACATACAACAGAGGGCAAAACCAAAGGAAGAAGCTAAAAAAGCAGAAACTCTGTCTGGCCCAGTGAATAAAGCACAAAAGAAGGCTGCAGTGAATAGAGAACTAGGACCACCACATTTAACAAGTCGGTCCAGAACAAAGGCCCAAGCCCAAATGAGACAAGTAACAAAAGCCACTCTGTCTGGCCCAGAACAGAAAAGGCTAAAATTCAAGGGGGAAAACATAAAAAAAACACATCTAACCACTACACAAGCAAATCGACAAGGCATCTCTGCCAAAAACAGAAAGCGAACAAACCTTGCAGACATCTATCCAGAGCTGCCATGGTGATGACGTCAGAACATAGATCTGACTAGAGAAAGTCTAGAAGAAGAAGACAAATGCAGCCACCAGATGGATCCTGGCAGGATCCTGACAATGAAGACAGAGACAAATCACAAGTAATAGATTCACAAAAACTAATACAGCACACGCCTATTTACAACCTTTTCCTTAATAAAGCTGTATGGGCGCCCCGACCCCTCCAGTTCACTTAAAAAATCACTTAGAAAACAGCTAGTTTACACCATGAGAATATGCAGTAATAATTTTGCATCAAAAGGATCAGATACTTTTAAAATTAGCATAGTCTAAGTAGATGCTACAAATATCTACTCTCCTGTAAATACTAGAATGAAATAATTGAGTTATAAAATGCCAGATTCTCTAGATAGATTTTTTACTAAAAAAAGTGATGCAAAATCCACAACATATCTAACTAACATGTTCTGAAACTTGTGTCATGCAGACTGGGGCACCATACAAGCAAACATATCAAGGATCAGCAAATCAACACCAGCAAGTGCAGGTAACTAATTAAACCACTAAGTTCATATTTCAGGACTTCATAGTGCAAAGTAAACAATGCATTATTTTGATGTATGCATTACCAGCAGGCAGAATTTGGGTATCTTACAAGCAATCCTTATGATGGAACATCTTCAACAACATATATGACACAATGGACTGGCCAGTTCGCAACGATATACAATTCTCAGGTTTGTAATTGATAAACACAATATATAAGGTCAAAATATCTATTGTACCTAATTAATTATTGAGTGCAGGTAAATGATGGGCCAAAAATACAAAAGACACATACAGAAAGAGATAAATCAGCTATGAGTGATTACGGCACTGACCTTACTCATTTACAAAGCACTTCCAAGGTAACATCAAAATCCTTGCCCTGTACAAAAAATATACTATGTTGTCACAATAAAAACTGGACTAACTTTTAAATTTCTTCATCTATTACAGGAGAGCTTAACAGATCTTCTCATGGAGCAAATAAGAAACTCTCAAGAAGACAGATATTCAGTAAGTTTACTTACACAGGCAAATAACAAAAATAACAGAAATATTGCACCAGTAAATCCAGTCCATAACTATAGTAATTATTTTGCTAAATCTCACAGTTTTCACAAGAAATGGAGGGATCATATACAAGACTGCTGTTGGGTGGACAAAATGTTCAGGTAACAAAATAAGAAAACTATTTACGTGTAAATTACAATAATACTATTTACAAAACAAACTTATCTTTATTTTGCAATGAAAAAATAAATTGTAGGAAAATATGCCATTCCTAGAACCACAATGCAATTACTATACAGGGCATGACTACATGATATCAAGCAGCAAAGATGGAGGACAGGTAAGGTTGAATTATAATCAATTTATGCTGCAAACAACCACTTTAGGGCACAATACACACCATCACTTACTGGGCTAACTGACATATAAATGTATTTTGCAGATGCTTCATGGTAACAGGAACATCAATGATGAAACAAACAATGATTTTTGTACCCCAATTTCACAATTCCAGGTAAACTTTGAAACTACAAATCAAGTTACTGTAATTACCAACTGCTACGACAAATGCTTACAGAAATAGTACCTTTATTCACAGGACTATGATATGACCGACTGGGATGAAGATGCTACTTTAGAGCTTGAAGAAACACAATGGCAACGTAATATTTTCAGTAACTTGCAACTCCAAGAAGTAGAACAACCTACAGATGCTCAGGACAAACACTGGTCAAACATAGCATCAGATATGACAGACAGAACTGCAGAATCAAAGGATACTGATGCATTACCACTTCAAGAAATTGACAGTGGAGAGCCAAATGGAAGCCAGCAGCTCACTGAAGAATAGATAGATGAATTCATAAAGAGAGAGCAAAGAGCTGCATCCGAAGGAAACAATGCAGACATAAGTAGCAAATATACACCACAGTTAGGAATGCAGTTTAAAAGCAGAGATGAAGCTCACCATTTTTCAACTTTTATGCATACTTAGCAGGGTTCGAAGCTGTGATAACACATGTAGCTAGAACTGCAAGCAAGAAGCGAAACAATGAGATTACAAAAGTGACAATGAAATGTCATAAGCATGGAAAGCATCAGCAAACAAAAACATTACAGCAGCAAGAGGAAGAAGTGGATAAAGACATTGGAAAACAGAAAGGACCAAGAAGACAAACAAATGTAGTACTAAGGACAATGTGCCAATGTGTTATGGTTGTGAAAGAAGAAGATGGCATTTGGAAGATAATAAGGCTAGATCTAGATCACAATCATGAACTACAGCCAGGTCAAAGAAACAACCAGTTTAGTGGACACAAATATATGACTGATATGGAGATGACACTAATCAGGACTTTAAATGACAATAACATCTCTACTAGAAAAATGATATCTATATTATCATATCTCAGAGGAGGGCAGACAGCACTACCAGTAAAGAAGAAAGATGTTAGCAATTTCAGAACTAAAATAAATAGAGAAGTCACAGGATCAGATATGTCAAAAGTCTTGGAGAGTTTCAGAATCAAAAAGGCTGAAGATCCTACTTTCTTCAACAAGTTTGACCTAGATGATGATAAGAAAGTGAAGAATGTTTTTTGGAGAGATGGAACATCACTCAAATATTATGCAGAATATGGAGATTGCCTATCTTTTGATACTACATATATGACTAACAAATACAGATTGCCATTTGCCCCTTTTGTTGGTATCACTGGACATGCACAAACCTGCCTATTTGCATGTGCTTTTCTGCATGATGAATCAACTGAAACTTTTAGATGGGTGTTTGAAACGTTCCTAGAATCTATGGGAGGAAAGCATCCACAAACAATCATAACAGATTAAGATAAAGCAATGAGAGCAGCTATAGCACAAGTATTCCCAAATTCAAGGCATAGGAACTGCATCTTTCATATTAAGAACAAGTGCTACACAAAGAATCTCAAAATTTTTACAGCAAATCCTGGTCTATATGAAGATTTTGAAGACATAGTAGACAACTGTGTCACAGTAGAGGAGTTTGAGTTATTGTGGACAAAAATGATAGATGACAAAGGACTACACAGCAATAAGTAATTTTCAAAGATGTGGGAAACAAGGACAAGATTCATCCCAGTATATTACGACTTCTGCCCTTTCATAAACAGCACAACGAGAAGTGAGACTACAAATTCTAGATTCAAAGATAATGTGGGTCCAACATACAGCATCATAGGCTTCATGAGTGAATATGAACGCATAATAGACACCATTGACAAAGATGAGAATTTTGAGGATCACTACAGTATTCAAAAAAGACCAAAGGAACTACTTTTTGGATACACAATTGAAAACCAAGCACAGGAAGTTTACAACAGAAACATATATAGGAAATTTCAAGTTCAGCTTAGAGGAACTTCAACATTAACTTACAAGGAAATTCAAGAAGGCAAGGCATTTGAAGTTTGGCAAAGAAGCAACCAAGTACACAAAGCAAAAAGGATAAGGAAATACATAGTGCTAACTGACCTTACACAAGGCAATGAAGAGTTCACTTGCATCTGTGCCAAGTTCAGCAAGGATGGCATACTATGCTCTCATATCCTAAAAATCATAATAGAAAAAAAAATATGTAAGATACCAGACAAGTACATAATAGATCGATGGAGGAAGATGGATATGAGACTGGTTAAGAAAAAAGTAGAAGATGACTCAGTCAGAACAAGCTCATTGCTGAGATTCAATGTGCTATCAAGGAATTCTACAATTCTGGATTCAAAGGCAGCTAAAAAACAAGAACCAACAGAATACCTTTTAGATGAAATGAAGAGGATTGACCTGCACCTTGATATGTTGCTATCACCAGATCCAATACAAGGAGCACTCACTGAAATAGGAGCAGCAGATCAAGTACAAGCAGGAGAAAATACTAGTAACCAAGTCACTAATTCAGAAAATGAGATACAAGATCTAGAGACTACTAAACAAAAAGGAAGGCCACCAAAGCCAAAAAGGATGAAGACTGTAATAGAAGATGCTATAGCCAAAGCAAAGGAAAAAGAGAGCAAGAAGAAGAAGAAGAAATCAACATCAAATGAGACAACATCAGGTAAAAATATTATTAACCCAAAAAAATGATAGTTCAATATTATAAACCAAATTTCCAAAGTCTAACAACATAAACATTTTTTATTCTTGACAGGATTACCAACACAATCGAAGGCCAAGAAAATGAAGAGAACAGCAAACACCAACGAAGCATGAAGGCAAAAGTGAAGACCAAAAGCTGAGCATAAACAGTGAAGCATCAAGGCAAAAGTGAAGACCAAATTCTAGGCAGAAGTAGTTAATGAAGATAAATAGTAGACAGCAATATTACTATATGTAATACTAGAAAAGGCATATCCATTGTAATACATTGTTTATTTATATGATGTGCCACACAGCACATTGACATGTAATGCAGTTCGTAAGATATTAGACTATTACATATAAGACTGCCTTTAAAGTGTTTTCCAACACCATAACTACATTCACATGTTGTCAAAAAAAGTAGCTTCAAATGACACCACCGCAAAGTGATGAGAAACACCTAATCAGAGCCACCTTCCTGTAAAAATATTTTTAAAAAATTAAAATGCCATCTCAAACTAATGTTAAATGTACAAATTTGTACATTACCTGATTGTGATCATAGCTAATAACTCGATTCTTGTTTCCAGAATTACGAGGATTGAAAACCATATCATTTGCTAATTTCATTCTTATGCTTGGAATGTCTTCACTCGTAAACAAAGAAACAATAGAAGATCTTGGAGATGTCCAATGCTCAAGAAACATCATAGTATACACTCCAGAGTCAACACTAAATGTCAAAAAAAACTAAAATTACACCATAGGTAAACTAGAATTACAACCTAAAAGAAAATGTAATGTCAGTAATAGAACATAGTAAAAAAGAAAACTGATGCAATATTGACATATGCCAAACATTGCAAACAATGGTAACCAAGACAAAAAAATGTTGCCAATTTGACAGTCAGCCAACATTTATAGATTGTATAGTAAAAACACTAAGCAAAAAAATATTGGCCAAACAAAATAGACCAACATCTATAGATTGCCTATTCCAAATTCCTAATCAGTTTAGTAATGCATATCAGTAGTAGCCAACCATATAAACAAAATAGCACTAGCCAACCATGATCTAACTCTATTTAGAAATGCATATCAGCAGAACCTTAAAAAAAGAGATACGTACTCATCGTATGGAGAATGCTTAGGTACACTTGGGTATATCACATCATATTCATTGAACTTCATATCACACATAACAAACTTGTCCCACCAAAACTGAAACTCTGGAATCTGAGATACAGACATCAATTAGACTAAATAATAATTGAAGTACAAGACAAAGTAAGTAATAATAAATAAATAAATAAATACAAAAAACCATTACCATCTTCCCACTGACATATTGCTGATAAGCATGATCTTCATTATACAATGAATCAAGGAACACAAATTTCCTATCCTTGATATCAACAATATATAAGAACCAATAATCCTCATAGCATGTTGGGAAATACAACTGCAATTATGTGTATATTAGAAACTAAATAAATTAGCAAAGAAACAATAACTAACTAATAGATCAACTAAACTGAAAAATAATAACACATACCAAGTTAGACCGAGGAAGTGGCCTTGCTTTTGCAGAGCGGTTAAAAGCTCTCAACATGACATTACTCGCAACATCATCATTATCTTTAAGAAGGTACTCCTACAATCAGATAATAGATCAAACAATGCATACATAAGAAACTATAATTTAGAAAAAGAAACAAAAAGAAAACAGTCACAGAAATGTTTGGGAAGAAGTAATGACACTTGGATACATCAGGGTGACCATCAGGGTGACAGAAAAGATGATAGCAAAATGCAGCCACAACAAAATTGTTGACTTGACCACCGGGCTTCAAAGATTCACCAAGTGACCAAAATGTACAACGAACACCTCCTAAGTATAAAACATCCTCATTGACAAAAACAAAAAATAGTACTAAATCCATGGAATAACAAAGAAACAACTAGGAAAATAACAAAACAAGGAAAAATGAAGAAGAATACTTACTAAAACGTGATTTCGCCAAAGCACAGAGAGCATTATAGTTGGCAATTTCAGATTTTGAAACTTTGAACTTGCTGTCATTGTTAACAAATTCGTCACCAAGAACTCGAGATGGGCAAACCAATCTCCTAGGACCATGAAGAGGAAGCTTGCCACCAGTAGTTGAATCCTTGTCAATAAATTTTGAAACACATGAAACACCTTCTGGTTCAATCGAAGAGCTTGATGGCAACCCACGAGATTTGTTAACAGATAGAAGGAACCATGGTCCTGATTTCTCCAATTTAGAATTGTACACGAGATCAGATTTTTTAGCTTGCTCTTTAAGTTTGTCAGAAAACGTCTTTGAACCAACACAAACAACTGGAGAAGACTCCTAAAGCAAATATGGAAACAAAACAAAATTGTAAAATTAATGTAAAACAAAATTCATAAAATAAATATACACAACAAAGTAATTTGAACACTAACTTTCCCAGAAAACAATGAAGCATCTGTCTTCTTTATAGAACTACGAAACACAGGTAGCAAAGGAGACTTTGAAGATAACTGTGGTGCAATATTAGGAGATTCTTCATCAGAAAATGAAAGAGTTCGGATCAATAAATAGTCCTACAGCAATAATAATATAAAAAACAATATGAGAATATTACTAGAAAGAAGGAAATAAAAAAAACTGAGAAGGAACAAATAATAAAAATCTACCTCATCTCTATTGTCCTGAGAGTCATTCTGACTAGATTGTGACCTCTGAAAAATTGAAATAAACAAAATTACTAGTAACACACATATAGCAAAAAGAATAAGATAAAATATTACAAACACTAAAAGATGTCAGAAATATAAAGAAAAAAATGGTATACCTTGAAAGTAAACATTTTAGGTTTATATTGAACATGAGACGGAGATACAGAATCAGGAACACAAACATTCTCCTTATCAATAAGAATAACATCTTTGTTTGATTCAAAAGAATTCCAACGCCCAGCAGAACGAGAAGCTTCATTACTTATGTCAGCAAGTGGCTTAGAAACATTAGCATTAACAGGAGAAATCACACTCTTCTTAGAACTAGAAGGCATGACCTTTGAACACTGCCTTACAACTCTAGAAGAATCTAAAAAGTAGAAATCAAAAGAATACACAACTCAAATAAAGCATCAATCTAAATGCATGGAATAGGGATAATACACATAAGCAATAACAGTATTAATATTTTAAAATATAATATGAACTCAGTTATCTTTCAAAAAAGAAACTTACTCTTTTTCACCTCCTTCTCATTGTCATCCAAATCAATAATAATGTGCTACAAACGCAAATAGAATCAAACTTAAAATGCAGAATAGCTCTACAAAAAGAATGAGAAAACAATAAATAATAAAACAAAACATTGAAAATTACAGCAAGAAGTAACTAACCTTATCTTCCTTAACAACACCTACACTCGTAGAGACTTTGGTAAATGAACCTGGAAAACATTAATAATAATAAGAAACTTTTTTATAAAAAAAAAGAGAGAAAGAAAAAATGAAAGCAACAACAATCACCTGAGACACCTCCATTTTCTCTAGGAGCACTAGTAGAGACACCAGCTACCACATTGGATGGACTTGCATCAGCAAATGAACGATTTTCATCATCAGCAGAAGGATCAGTTTCAGCAATAGCTTTCATAAGATCCAATACCAGGTCCTTTGTTCTCACATCAATACTACAGACATGGTGCATCAGTTTGGCAAACATATCTTGAAACTCTTTTGACACATTGCGAAGAGAATTTACATCCATGTTGACAGATAGACCACAATTAAATGAATGCTCATCAATCAACTTAGAGATTTTTAGCTTCAAGCTCAATGGAAGCTTGCAACCAGAAACATCGTCCATCTTTCCACAAAATTCAACATCAAGTTCATCAACAGAAGAAATACTGCAAAGACAAACAGACTGTATACAAGAAAAACTAAATAAAAAAATGCTATTATTACAATTAACAATAACAGACAATATAAATAAGAAAAAAAACTAACCTTATAGTAGCAAGTTTTCTCAAAATCTAGCAATGGTCTATAACCATAAACACCAGGAGATTTCAGGTCAAGATTAGAGTAATATTGAATCATATTTTCCTTCCAAACTGCAATTCTTGGAATAGAGTCTTCAACTTGGCGTTTACGAAAATCAATATGATCCAAGTACACAACCTTAAAACAAATAAATATTGGAACATAAATTAAAAAGTGCAAAAAAAGGATGAAAACAATAAACTAAAACTTAGAATCAAACTGAAATAGCATAATAACCATGATTACAGTAAACAAGAAAACTTACCACAAGATAGTAGATGCAACCTCCTAAACCTTGGCAATGTTTCACCCTATCATTTTTGCCTCTATTGAAAGCTTTCACATGATCCAGTAACCAATCCAATACAAAACCACACCCGTTAAACTCTTTCATGCGATGAATATCCTCAAATATGCCAAAATACTTGGGACTTGGAACACTGTTAGTATTTGGACAAAGAAAATAGCTCAAAGCAACTACCATGAAGCAAACAAACATGTCCTCATCTGATAGATCATCCCTATTTGTCAACTTATCAACAAAGAAAGAAATTGGTGAATTCTTTCTTTTTCAAATTTGGATAACACAACCTTCTTGCCAACACTGGGATCAGATGGAAATGCTCTTCTTCCCACAGGAAGGTCCAGGACAAGATGAACTGACTCCTCAGTAAGTGAGATTACCTTTCCATCATGTACAATGTCACCAGACTTAGAATCAACTAAACGAGCAACCCACTGTGCAAACTTGTTTGGAACAAAGCATTTATTGAACAAAAGCAAAGAACCAAACCCATAACTATTAATAACTTGCTTCTTTTCAGGAGATAGAGCAGAAATGACACTCATGAAAGCCTTAACAGAGAACCTAGTGAATCCATCATTAGCATTCTTCTCACACTTCATCTTCTTAGACTGAAATAAGAAATAAGACAACAACAACTACAGTAGTTGCATACACACTGAAAGCAATATAAAAATCAAACACAGAGCAAACAAACAAAAAAACTTTAAAAAAATACCTTATGGTACATTGCCATTTCAAGGTTCCTCTTCAGATTCCTGATCTTCCGATACTGGAAAAAATATATAAATAAATAATATAAGTAAGCAAGCAGTATAGATTAAACAATAGAAACAATAAAAAAAATACTAGAACCATACATCTTTAAGGCACTTCTCATATAAATGTTTGTCAAAGCTTGAATTGTCACTCGAACAATCATCCTACATTAACTAACAAAGAATTAGTACAACCAAAGAACCATCAAAGAAACAAATCTTAAATACCAAAAAAAAAAGAAACTCACTTCTGAAACAGCAATAGTATCTGAAAATGAACCAAATGAATCATCAGCTATAGAGTGCAGCTGAGAGCACTGGATATCTTCAAATTCACCATCATCAGAATCATCGGAGGTAGCTAAATCAACTACACCAGCAGCCCTTTTCCGAGCCATCTACAAATAAAAAAAATCAACACAAACTCTAAAATATCAAAAAAAAACCTTACCTAAATTAATTCCAAATGCTTGCATTTAATTAGGGTTCTTAACAAACCAGAAACAATACTAATTAAATAAAAAAAGCACGTGCTATCATAAGTTACTAGTTACTAGATAGTGTTGAACATCAACATTCCAAAACAAGCACTGCATCACCCTCAATCAAAAAGCAAAAGCAGAGCTCTCTGCTCAAGCACCATAGTAGGGGTCAGATCTACAAAACCAGCACTGAAGTTCCACCGATATTACGAGCTACAACAATCACCTAAAACAATAGAACCGAAACGCATGACCAAGCTACAGGAAAAATAGATAGAGCGACATCCTTTATCCAACCCAAAACACACCAACAAAAACGACACACAGCTCATCCTCTCACTGCAAAGCGCAATCCAACCGTGCAACACAAAACTAACAGTCATAGATCAAAGCTCGAACAGGGAGCAACAGCAGTAGGAGCGTCAGACCTTCAAAATCAACATTCCGCCACCATAGATACTACCTCCTCAAACAAACACCAGCAAAATCAACAGAAATGAATCTCGTCACCTAACAATGCAACAGGAACAAACAGATCCAGTGACATCTCGTCAACCACCACCAAACCACACATCGAAGACAACACCCAACACCTCAACTGAGCACGCGGAGTGATTCATGAGAGCCCAAACGAATGCAACAGAACAAGCACGGACAGCAAGCACGGAATGCAACGAATAGAACACCACAAGCTCGCCACACCCGACAACACGAAGGTCGAAGAGGAAGCAGGGAGGGAGAAGAAGCCGGAGCCACCTGCCGAACGAAGCGCGCCAAACCCTAGCGGCGAGTTGCCGACCGCCGGAGAGCAAAAGCTCGGACAGGAAGAACAAGCGAAATGAAAGGAAACGAACAACAAAAATTCGGGCGCAACTCCCAAAATCTAAAAATCAGCGCCGACACATGGACCCCACAGGGCAGACACACAAACGGATTCAACACAAGACAACCAAAACACAGCGCACGATAGACACATCCAACGGCCAGGAAATCGCGCGCTGCCAGCGATCAAAACAACCGAGTGTTGTTTAGTCTTTCTAAAGTTTTACTGTCCCGTAGCAACGTACGGGCACGCTAATACTGAACCAATAAGAAGTAGGGAAGTCATGCATCATGAAAAGTTGGGGGAAGATGCATATCACAGCCAACTGAAAAGTGCCTCCTTTTCTCCTGTCTTATATCTCTCTCTACCGAGCACAGGATTATTATGAATTCTTGTGAATCACCTGTAGTACATGACCAAACAGCCAATTTGTTTGTTGTCTTGTCTGACGATGGATTTCTTTGAAGAAAATAAAGACGGAGACAAGGCCCCGGCAACACAGACAGCACTGGCAGGCAGCCGAATGGACCGATCACCAACGCCTTGCAAATTATAATAATAGTCTCTCTCGCCCTTAAGAGTGGAACTGATTGTATGAAGTTTTAGTTATGGGCATGGAGTACCTAACCATTTATAAGGACCGCACTATCGCGCGCGTGCGCAGGCGGAGGCTTATCCGCTTGCACGCCTCACTCCTCCAAGGCTCCGCCCCTTTCTTCTTCCTCCCACCCGCGTCGCCCTGTCTCGTCGCCTCCTCCGTCACCTCCGCACAGGTCCGCCCCTGCCCCGACTCTTCGACCTCCCACCGCCCCCCTCCCCCTTCCCCCCTGCCGCCGGTGAGCTAGGGCTTCGCCGGAGCTCCGCGGCCGCGGCCGCGGCCGCACAGCTCCGACAAAGCCCTAGCTCGCCGGCGGCGCCACCATCTATCCCTCCCCCTCCCCTCCCACCCCCGCCGTTGCCATTCCCGCCGCCGCCTCGACTGCCGGAGCTGTCCCGCCCTAGACTTGGCCCGGCCGCCGCCCCCGCCGCCAGGGCCTCGAACCGCCGGCCAACCATCCCCGCCGCCTGTCTTCCCTACCTCCCCCCGGCCGGCCCCTTCTAAGGCTGCCGGAGTTGGGGAATACGGGGTGGGTGCTCGCCGGAGTTGAAGAACGCCGCCGCGCCAGAGTTGCCGGTTGGGGGCAGTGGTCGAGGCAAGCTCGACGCGCGGATGACGACTCGCGTGGGGTGCATTGAACGGCTGCGACTCACAACGTGCGCATCGAATGGTGGATGCGGTGTGCGCGCTGAGCGTCCGCATCCTGCGCGCTCGAAAGTTAGCATTTAGGCATTTATAAACAGGAATATAAATACAGTATGAAATAAAACAAGACAAATGGAAACAAACAAACAAGTGCAGGGGTTATGGAATGGGTCGGTACGCTTTGCCCATCAGAGACGCCGAGGATATATGCTCCGTGTCAAGTGTCTGGTAGCGGCCACTAATTTGGCAGTCGACACTGACCACTCCACTCATTCCGTGCCTAGATTTTAAGCTTCATGAAGCCAAAATTGCAGTATATATCCCGTTTACTGTCAGAAATAAATAAATTGTAGTTATGACCTTGGCCTTGGCCCGCAATGAAGGGCAGGTTAGGTAAGTCCACACATATATACGACGACTTCATTTTCTTTTATTACGTTGTGTGCAGCATTGCGTGTGGAACAATGCTATCAATATAAAAAGTGTTACAAGTTTGAATAAAAAAATATATAAAAAAGTGTTAATTACGTTTTTAAAAAATAAAGTACTGGTACATCGATAGAATGGAAGATAAGCCGCCAGCTAGGCACTGGCGGAGCCACATGTAGGCCATACTGGGCCATGGCCCCCCCTTGCTCCGCTATTTTCTGAAGGCCCCAATGCAAATCTCCGCTACTCAGCTGCATATCCGTTCATGTCCTTGCTCTTTGCATTTGCGAATCACAGCTAGCAGTAGGAGATTAGTTAATTACCAGCTGGGTCACAGACCGGCCATGCATGCCCGACACAGCAATACATATTATTTTCTCCGTCACTCATGTACATATGGATAATATTGATAAAGTGGCTCCCCTCTATATTTTGGCTCCGTTCGGCTGGAGCTGAAAAGCGCTTAAAAGCGCTTATTTTTCAGCACTTCTACAGTACTTTCCTCTCACAATAAATCAGCACTTCTACAGTACTTTCAGCGCTTTTCAGCTTCACCGAACAGAGCCTTTACTTCTGGCTCCGCCACTGCAGCTAGGGGCTGTACCATTTTCTACGACTCCTAAGACCAACCGCAGTGTGGTCCGGGAGGCTGTCCTGGACGCTGCCACGGAGGAGAGATACAGGATGGGAGAGCCACAGCGGGTCCAGTGAGGGCGTCCTGGACGGGCTCGCGTCCGGGAAGTTCAGCGGCGTTCAGGACCTCCGGTACGCGGCCGCTAGGCCCATGCGCGCGCAGAGGACCCTAGGGAGAGAAGGGGGGAGAGAGAGAGGGAGGCGTCGCCGCTCGCTGAGCACGAGGAGGCCGCCCGCCCGCCCGCAGAGGGCTCGCCGGAGCACGAGGACGAAGCCCGCCGTCGATGGCCCCGCTCGCCGCAGCACGAGGAGGCCGCCCGCCCGCCCGCTCGCCCGCAGAGGGCTCGCCGGAGCACGAGGACGAAGCCCGCCGTCGATGGCCCAGCTCGTCGGAGCACGAGGAGGCCGCCTGCCCGCCCGCCCGCCCGCAGAGGGCTCGCCGGAGCACGAGGACGAAGCCCGCCATGGATGGCCCCGCTCGCCGGAGCACGAGGAGGCCGCCCGCCCGGCCGCAGAGGGCTCGTCGGAGCACGAGGACGAAGCCCACCGTGGATGGCCCCGTTCGCCGGAGCACGAGGAGGCCGCCCGCCCGCCCGCAGAGCACTCGCTGTGGCCCGTCGGAGCACGACGAGAGGAGCGGAGCCATGCTCGGAAGGGAGAGGGAGGTGCGGAGCCGCGCTCGCCGTCCATGGCCGCGAGCCGTCGTCGCCGCGCTCGCCGTCCATTGCCGCGAGCCGTCGTCGCCGCGCTCCATGGCCGCGAGCGTGGGCTGCCGGCGTTGGCGAGCACGGGCGGGCGACGCTGCCTGCAGGGGCGCCGAGGAGGTGGAGCTAGGCGGGCGCGGCAGCGCTGCCTGCACGGCGGCGGGGATGGGGAGGGAAAAGGGATAGAGGAGAGAGAGAAGAGGAGAGAATGAGAATAAAAAAAGAAAAAATAAATATAGAGTAGAGATATAGAGGATGGATGGATGCGGGAGAATATGGTACAGAGGAGAGAATCTCGATGATCAGGACAGAATATTCTTTTTAGAGGAGGGATTTAGAGGACGATGAATGCGGTTAGTCTAACAAAGGACTCCCAGGATACCTTTTATAGGCAAATAAACTAGAAAGCACCTTGCTATGGGATACCATCGCTTGAGCTTATCAAGTTATCAGGTAAAATTAACTTTTGTTTTAGTCATGAAATAATATTTTTACCTCACAATATATTAGTATTAGTTAAAATTAACACTTCTTTTCGCAACCAAGCAGCCTGTTCTTTTGACCAATCAGCGCTTATTTTCAGCCACGAAACAGTATTTTTCTCTCACAACAAATCAGCACGAGCCGAAATCAGCGCTTAAAATCAGCCAAAAGAACAGGCTGAAGAAGCGCTAATTTTGACTTGTAAGCTCAACTGAACAGCTCACTAATAATAATATAATAATACAGATTAGCACGATTTCGTATTTTCGACATTGTCATGCATGCATGCATGCCTGCCCGTTTCGTGTAAACCGGGGGTACACTATCATTCCTTTTTATTCACGTGGCGGTGAGAGAATTTATTTATTTATATTTATTCAAGTGGAAGTGGAGTATTCTTTTGAGAAAAATATCTGAGTGGAAGTGTAGCCTGTCCTCGACAGGCTTGAAAATTGCGGAAGTCTGTTTACATTGCTTTGGGCTTTGGCCCAGTGACAACGTGATAACTAGTAACAAGCCCAAAATACATAATCAACCCCTTCTAAGCCCTTATTCTCCTCGACTCAGATGAGTTAGATGGGCCGGGCTGGCCCCTCACTAAGTTAAGTTCTCCAAGGCCCAGGAATTTCTTCGGCGACAAGACAAGAAGAAGAGGAAGAAAGGAAACCTAGCCCACTACTCCTTGGCCCCTTCTCCCTTCGTCGCGCCTCCGCCGCCGCTGCCGTCCTAGCATCCTCCTCCTCCTCGGCCACCTCAGCCATGGCGACATCCCCAGCTCTCCTCTTCCCTTCTCCCTCCTCGGCATCCTCTGCGCCGTCGTCGGCGCGGGTGGAGGCGGTGGTGCTCTTCAACGTCTGCGACAGCTACGTGCGGCGCCCGGACCAGGCGGACCGCGTCATCGGCACCCTCCTCGGCTCCCTCCTCCCCGACGGCACCGTCCACGTACGCAACTCCTACGTCGTCCCCCACAGCGAGTCGGCCGACCAGGTCGGTTCACATCACGTCTCCAACCAACTCACTGATCGATTTTCGCTCGCTCGCATTGGGTTACTTCTTACTTGCTGATGCTGGGCGGTGATGCAGGTCGCCATCGACATCGACTACCACCATAACATGTACGCCTCGCACCAGAAGGTGAACCCCAAGGAAGTCATCGTCGGATGGTGAGCAACCACCCCCTGGCCTCACAATTCTACGTCCCTTTATATGCAACAACTGAATCCCCAATGCATAGTATTTTTATTTTTGAGCTGAATTAGTTTTAGTGGAGGGAGTCATTTTTTTTTTATCAAATGAAATGCGCTACAAATCTTGTTGTTAGGATACTGTTTTGGCATTACATGCCTGATAACAGCTGCAGCTTATATTTCATTGTGGACAGAATAACTCTAATAATTAGTTCTGTCTTTGTGCTTCAGACTAACTAAAAAGCATCAATTGTAGTTTATGAAACAACTGCATTTCAACCACCGATACCTCATTATTTGACCTCAAAACTTCAGGAAACAAAATGTGAAATAGATGTTCTTCACAAACTCACCTCTGGGTTGGAGGACCGACCAGAAGTGTTAAGTTTTATGTTTGTTCAACTTTCAATTTGAACTTTTAACTTCTTTTCAATGCAAAGAAGTGTAGGTATCCCTGGTGTATACTTGATATAAAACATGTAAATTACTCTAGAAACTTCCCGAATTCTCGGTTTGTATCTCATTTTCAGGTTAGAAACTATGTGAACTGTGTGTTTTACATTATTTTCACCAAACAGAAGTAAACTTCATTTTCTACGTCAGCTATTTCCCCATAGGTATTGTAGGAATGTTTCCTACTAGCATTTTTATATGACACCCAGATACTCCTGCATCAGGTATTTTATAACATTAAGTACTTAGGTTAGACCTTGCAGCTTAAGTACTTAGTTTTTTTTAAAAAAAATATGTATATGCAGAAGAATCTGGAGCTTCTTTCAACCTCCAAGAAAAATGTGATTCCACATTCCCATGTCTCTCTATCCGCATCTATCTGTTGATTGCAATAAAAAATTGATTTCTATCTAACACACAGACCCGTGTACACAACAATTGCCACCGGGAAGCTAAGAAACCAAGGGCGCGATGGATCTATGAAAGGGAGGTCTGCGAGCCTTACCAGGGTCGCGCACTGTGCCGCCGACCGCGTATTGGCCCTGGCAGAGGAGGAGCTTCATGAGCCATGACGCGATGAAGCCGCCGGCGCTGGTCACGCACACGCTCTTCCCCGCCACCTCCATTGCTTTCGATTTGATATAGTATGGTAGGGCCACGCTGGCCCGGCAGACTGCAGCGCCCGGAGGAGGATGCTTTTGGTGGCTGCCGCTGCGGCTTGGGTTTTCGGCGATGTGGAGGAAGAGAGGAGCCGAGGAGGAGGAGAGGCATCGCAGCAGGGGGCGGGACAGCGCGGCAACCATCGACAGCCTCGTCGCTAGGGCAATGTCGCCGGAGCCAGGGTGCAGGGCGGCACGTGGTGGCGGCGACATCGCGGAGCCGCTGTGGATTGGGAGTTTCTGTCCCTTTTTGTCGGTGGGTGGAGGGGAAAGGACACAGAGGCAGTGCGGATTTCTCACGAACTCCCAAGTTCATGGCTTAACGGGTGTAAGATCTGCGATGACCCCATCGAACGGTCCATATCGTGTGATGGCCGGATCCGACGGTTGAAGGACAACGGGCCACGTGGCTTAATCGGGTGCCCGAGCTTGGACCCTGGATTCGAAAAGTAAAAATTGATGGGCTCAGAGATATTCTGTGCCTTTTGGTTTATCATCAAAAGCACATTCCCAAACACTAGAAAAGTGACTTTTGAAAAGTCTGTGAATTAATTTACCAAGTATTGTTGCTGAACTTTTCAAACCTGTTTGTTACCTATCTATATGTGTAGGTTCTCGACTGGATTTGGTGTTTCTGGTGGAAGCACGCTTATCCATGAGTTCTATTCAAGGGAAGTACAAAACCCCATCCATCTTACAGTTGACACTGGCTTCACTAGGGGGGAGGCTTCCATCAAAGCCTACATTTCATCCAATCTGTCTCTCGGAGATAGGCACCTCGCTGCTCAATTTCAGGAAATTCCTCTGGATCTGAGGATGATCGAGGCAGAAAAGGCTGGATGTATGTGTCACTTTCCTGTTTGCTAATTCATCATGTATTATATATTGATCATTTGTTTTGGAAATATGTAAATGGCATAAAAGGATGAACTTCATTGAATGAACCCCTTAAAACTCTGCTAGCGGTAGCCTTGCAGTATTAGGAGTGTTAAATTTGTCTATGCTCTTATTTGTATTATTTTAACTATCAGCGAATAGCAATATTTATGTGCTGTTAGGGGGCAGTTTCATTTTGCACTTGTATTAGTTAGTCTTTCAGTCTGTTTCTATTGCTGTATTTCATTTCTCATAGATAGCTGCTGTTTGTCAGAACCATAGTGCCACTGCTACAACCTCAATTTTAGTAGCCAAACATTTGAAGCTTTCGTCACAATTACTACCTTCTGTTACAGTCGAAATCCTGAAATCTACCATGGTAGAGAAGCTCCCCAATGATCTGGAAGGAATGGAGTCCTCAATGGAGAAGCTATACATTCTTATTGATGAGGTCTACAAATATGTTGATGATGTTGTGGTAAGAATATCTCCTGCAACTGTTCTCTATTTTTATTTATTTATTTATTTGGACGCGGGTGTCAATTCTCTCTCTTATGACATTGTAGGAAGGGCGTGTGTCACCTGATAACAGAATCGGAAGGTTCATATCTGATTCTGTTGCTTCAATGCCAAAATTGTCCCCATCTGCTTTTGATAAGCTTTTCAATGACAAGATTCAGGTAAATTATTTGTGCCTCTTGATGCCAGTTTAGCTAGTGTAGGACGCACACCTTGATTTGCTGATGGGTTAATAATTATTGACCTCACAGGATAACCTTGCGCTGGTATACCTGTCAAGCATCACAAGGACACAAATCAGCATCGCCGAGAAGTTGAACACTGCCGCTCAAGTGCTGTGATTATGGCTATGTGGCATCTGGTTGGACGTGGATGACTTGATGCTATTTGTGATGTTTGGCATACGTGTCCAATTGGTGGCAGGAATGCAATTTTGTACTTGTTATTATTACTAAATGAGAGACCTGATGAAAAGAGTTAGTTAACGATGAGATCCCATAATGTTGCCGGTAAAGTGGTGGAGGGCGAGATGTTTCTGTTTGGATAGTATTCTGTTTTTAGGTTGAATATTTGTAATGCTCGTTTGTTTTGTGTAGCAACACAGTTAATGACATTGTTAGTAACGCCAATGTGGAACAATGAAGAGATTTGCTCCACACTGACATCATTTTGGAGGTGTACCGGGCGCTGGAATGATCATCTTTGGTTGTGGTTGTCTACTTGAGCCTGGCACCATGCTAATGGAATGTGACCCTGCTGCTGCATGAAAATTCGTTTTGCTGTCCTGAGATAGCAAGGTTTCCTGTTCCTCCTGCAGCCCTGCCTTTAGGCTGCGTTTAGTTTGTTAAGTTTGCAAAATTTTATAACTATAGCGCTTTCGTTTGTATTTGATAATTTTTGTCCAATCTTGGTCCAAGTAAACTCAAAAGATTTATCTCGAGATAGACAGGCAAAAAGTACAAACATGCAACAGCTGCTACTTCATTTAGTGCTCCATGCAGATGAAAAGTACAATCGATGTGATAGGAAGAGAGAAGGAAAGTTTGCAATCTAAACGCTGCCTTAGTTTCCCTCTTTGCCTTTGCCATCTGAGCAAATGTGATTCACATCGCACTCAACCAACTGTAGTCCTGTGCCTTAAGCTAAAAGTTCATCCAGTGGGCACTAGGATGAGCGCGTGCAGTGTATTTGGTAGTGCTCGCACGTATATCGTTTGAATGACAGGAAGAAATGCTATGTTGAAATAGTGCAAACAAATCTTCAGGAAAGAACATGCAGCCAAGTACAATGAAAACTTCAGATATATACTGCTTACTGTCATAATAAGTTTATCAATATATAAATAAATTTATGTAGTATAAACTGAGCGAGTCCATAAAGCTCATTTGAGGTTGGAGCTAATTGAGAAATTAAAATGTTAGATCAATATCAATGATGCAACGGTCAGAATGGCGTCTCCCACATCTGCATCGAAGTGGAATATGGCGCCATCGTTAGGTGGTGGTGTCATAATATTGCGTAGATCATGTGGGTTGGGCCTGAGCAAGGGATATGACTTGTGTTGGTGAGGTATACACTTTTACCCACCAAAAGTTGAAGCCTCAAAGGATCAACCTGCAAGAACATAAAGTTAGAGGAATCCTACCTAAATACATCTATGTGAGGTCGGCATCACTTCTGCATGGAACAATGAGCAATTCAACTTGCAAGGTGTGTCCAAGTGTGTCAGGGTTCAACAAAGTTTGACATGTCTGAATGCATGTAACTGAAGATACTATTCATTCATAGAATACATTCAATAACTGAAATATGTGTGTGTGTGTGTGTGTGTGTGTGTGTGTGTGTGTGTGTGTGTGTGTGTGTGTGTGTGTCAGGTCATTTGTAGGATATGACCAAGCTGAACAAACGAACATAATCATAGTGTAGAACAGTGACATCACTATATATAGAAGCTTTGAGCAGTGACAATAGTATCTCATCATGGGTCAAGGTTACAGGTATGAGCAAAGTGAGCTTTATTGGCAAATACCAAGCTCTTTCATTTTCATGTGGTCCCCAAATCCTCTAGATGGAAAAGAAAGGAATTAGTTGTCCAGTGAATAGCATCGTGGTTCCTAACAAATTATCATGCAGAAGATTCGTTGGAGAGCCAAAAGGCATACTGCGAATTATAGAACTTGTGTAAACAATCAGCAACATGGAAAAATACATTCGCCACAATTTTTGAATCGTTTGCAAAGGTGGTCATATTAGGTAGCCAACGGTATATCAGTAACGTTGTGTGTCGGACAGTTTAACCAGCATACAACCTAGTAATTATTCTAATCTCAAATGAAGCAGCAAAATATGAGCTGCCATGAGCAATCCATTGTGTGTCAGACAGTTTAACCAGCTTATAACCTAATCTCAAATGAACCGGCAAAATAAGAGCTGCCATGAGCAATGGTATGAGTTCAAAGAGTGCCTCGTAACTCACCAACCAATTAATTCTAATCATCAAGAAATCAAATGATTTGGTCTCTCAATCCCAAAGCCACAATCAAAATACAACAAGTGGTGATATATAGGCCTCTATCTCACACATCGTGGGTTATATGTCTGCGCAGAGATGACTAATCGACATCCATTACATGAAAACAAATCGATGAACTGAAAGATACACTTTAACAGGAACTGCATATCTTGCGGGTGTCACAGGTTGCAAAAAAAATTTCACAAGAGCCGCCAGCAAAGCTAAAAATATGAGAGGACATGAATAAACATAAATTAGAAGACTGTTCAAAATGCATTGGGTTAAGAGCTCCATAAATAAAAGCATGCTCATAAGTATATCTAATCTGAAATTGAACAAAGGCATTAACCAAGGGAAGTGACAGTTTTGAGAAGAATAGTGTACATTTATCATTAGTTGCATCTATATAGAGAGAAACCTTGTAGGGGTCAGTCTGCATCCAATTGTGTCAGTGTAGAAGAACTGGACATAACATATTTCAGTCATGTCTTTTTTTTTATCCCATCGTGCAAAAGGTAACCATGAAATTTGCCTATGAATTGGTAGCTATTTTGTGAGCGTTAAAAACTCTGGATATGATTACAGAATAGTTTTTTTTGTCTCACAATAAATCATTATCAGTTAAAATCAGTACTTCTTCTCAGTCAGCCGAACAACCGAGAAGAGTTGATTTTAACTATAAGCTCAAGCGAACAGCTCACTAATATAATAATGCAGTTTAGCACGATTTCGTATTGTCATGCATGCATGCATTCCTGTTCGTGTAAACCGGGGGTACAGTATCATTCCTTTTTGTTCATGGGGCGGTGAGAGAATTTATTTATTTATATCTATTCAAGTGGAAGTGGAGGTTTTTTTTTTAGAAAAATATCTGAGTGGAGTAGAGTAATCCAGTGTGGTGTTGGGCTGGCCGAAAGCCCTCGACAGGCTTGAAAATTGCGGGAGTCTGTTTATTACATTGCTTTGGGCTTTGGCCCAGTGATAACTAGTAACAAGCCCAAAATACATAACCAAAACCCCCTTCTAAGCCCTTCTTCTCCACGGCGCCGTTCAGGACGCTCGACGGACGCCATTGCTCGCCGGTAGGTTAGGGGTGGGGGGGTGGGGTGGGGGTTACTGCTCGCCGGGAGCAGGGGCGGCCGCCTCACCACGCCTACAGGTTGGGTCCGCCCCTTCTTACCCTAGCGCCGCGGCAGTGGCGAGGAAGGAACGTGCGTCCTCTTTCTCCTCCTGGCGTCACTCTGCACTGGCCGTTGCAGGGACGGGAGTGGGACGGGATCCGTCGATTTCTTCCTCACCTGGTAAGGAGCCTAATCTCGCTTGTTTGCTTGCTAGTATGGTGCATCCTGTTCCGCGGGATACCCTGCTCAACTCCAAACCGTCTATTGCGAACAGGAAGCTGCGCTGCGTTGCGTTCATGGGTATTGGGTACTAATAGAAGCTAGCAAATTCTGGTTTGCATGAAAAATGAAAACGGATCTATTAGGTTGTCGAACTGGGAAGGTGAAAGTACTAGCAACTAGACATTTTAGCATGACATCCGGCCTTGTTTGGTTGTCTGAAAATAAACTCTGATTTCGTCTGATGCTGATTTGTTTTAAGAGAAAAATACTGTTCTATGTTTGAAAAGAAGCCGAAATCTGGACAAGTGCAAACATATGCCATTTCTATTTCTACGTAGGTTAAAAACTTTGATTCTTTATGTTTTTCTACCTTCTATTATGCATTCCATTTCAGAAGAAAACAACGCTACTAGGCAAGTGGTTAGGTGATTTTTTTTTTTTTAAAAAAAAGGCTACCCTGAAAATCGAAATCTGACCACACCATACAGGGCTGTTAATGGTGAAAGCACAATCTCTTAATCCCCTAAGCCATGAGTTTGCCACTAGTATCAGCAGCTTACATCCTTTGTCTAGCTTGTACAGTGAAAAGCATCAATGCGTGATCACTCACTGGACATCTTTCAATCTATTTCCCTAATACTTTCACCTGACAACTCGTTTACATGAAAGATAAGCTGCAGATTTGATGAGATAATCTGTGCTGTAAGAGGAATCCTCAATTCGTGATAGTTTTTTTTTAAAAAAAATCAAATATAGATAATGGCTATTTGAATCTTACATCTTATACTGTTACTTTTCTGCCATTTCAGATCTGAGGTGTTAGTCAGTTGATGTTAGAACAGAGTTAGTCTGTGCTTTGGATTAATCAAGGGGTGGGCTGGGCTGGATTGGATTTGTATTTAATTGAGGGTTCCTTTTCCACCATTTTAGATCGTCATGGAAGCAATAGAAGGTGAAGCACCAGATGAGGTAATGAAACCTAACATACTGGAGGGAACAAACGATATTTCATATTATGGTAATATAACTTTAGTTCTTAACTCTTTTGTACAACAGGTGGTTGATAAAGTTGGGCAAACTTTTATCGTTCCTGAAGTTGGGATGGCTTTCAAATCAGAGGACCAAGCTTATGAGATGTACAACACCTATGCCGGCAAGGTTGGGTTCAGTGTTAGAAAGAGCCACACAAAGCGTCGAGTAGATGGTAGTATTTCTCAGAAATATATAGTTTGCAGTAACCAAGGATTTCGACAAACTGACTCATCACAGGATGCTAAAAGAACAGGCTGCAATGCCCGTATTCATCGAGAAAATGAGTCATCACAGGACACTAAAAGAACAGGTTGCAATGCCTGTGTTCATTTTAGTGTCAACAAAGAGGGGACGTGGAGAGTACAAAAGGTTGTACTTGATCACAATCATGATCTTGCTAGTCCAAATAAGTTACACAAACTGAGGTCCCAACGACGTGTTATAGAAGCGGACAAGAGACTAATTGATCAGATACGGAAAGCCGGGATGAAACCAGCCCAGGTGTACGAGTTCATGAAGGAGTTCTACGGAGGAGCCGACAAAGTGCCATTTCCAAGGATGGGTTGCAATAATGAGATTGGTTGCCAGCGCAAGAAGTACTTAGAACCCAATGACGCGCAAACACTGTTAGAGTACTTGAAGAATAAGCAAATAGAGGACCCTACCTTTTTTTTATGCCGTTCAAGTGGATGAGGTAGATGGTCAAATAGCTAATTTCTTTTGGGCAGATAGTCAGTCTATTATGGATTACACTTGCTTTGGTGATGCCGTGTCATTTGACACCACGTTTCAGACTAATAAGTTTGAAATGCCCTTTGCTCCTCTAATTGGAACCAACCATCACATGCAGATCATAATTTTTGGGGCTGCACTAATATTCAATGAGAGTGTTGAGTCATATGTTTGGCTCTTTGAAACCTTTCTAACAGCAATGTCAGGCAAGCATTCAATCACGATTTTCACTGATCAGGATGCAACCATGGCAGGAGCAATAGCTTACGTATTCCGAAATACAAGCCATCGGCTTTGTTTGTGGCACATCTATCTTAATGCTGCTAAACATCTCGAGCATGTAATTCAGAAGCATCCTCAGAAGTTTCTACATGATTTTAAAAGATGTGTCTATGAAGATAGATCAGACTTTGTTCACTGAGATGTGGCATGATTTGATGACTGAATATAATCTCGAGGACAACCAATGGATGGCAGACCTTTATAGTTTGAGGAAAAAGTGGGCTGCTGTGTACAATGACTCTTTTACAGCTGATATGACCTTGACTCAAAGGAGTGAAGCTTTGAAAAATGTATTCAAGAAAAAATTTCGTAAGGAACTCTCTTTTTCGGAATTCCTTGTGGAATATGAGAAATTTTCTGCTAGTCTTCGTGAAAATGAGTTAGATGCGGATTTTAATTCACGTCGAAAGAACTTACATCCCGAATCTACCTTTGTTGAAGACTGCAGCAGAATCATATACAAGGAGGGTGTATTCAGAGTTTGAGGAAGAATTTAAACTACAATTTTCATTCTCTTGTAAACTGTTACAAACTGATGGGTCCAACTTGACATATATGGTTATGGATATGCAATCTATTCATGGAGCAACGGTTGTATTCAACAATGAAAATATGAGCACTACATGTTCTTGCAGGAAGTATGAATCCTTAGGTACGTAACACATTTTAAATTACAATGTAGTTTCTAATAAAATATGATGAAAATTGTCACCCTTATCTTATAGGTATATTGTGCACGCATGCTCTCAAAGTCTTCAATGCGAATAATGTTTTCGTTTTGCCATCGCAATACATTCTGAACAGATGGACCAAATATGCAAAAAGAGGATTTTATATTGAGAAAGAAGGAACTGAGACGGAAGATCTGAAAATGCGTGCTGCATGTATCTCACAAAAGGTGGCATCCATTGCATTGAAGTGTTCAGTGTCAAAAGATCTTCTTGATTATTTGGAGAAAGCCATAGATAAGATGGACTTAGAAGCAGATAATTCTCTAAGCAAGATGCAAGAAAAATCCAATGAGCGTCTGGCTGTTTAGTTGCCTGGCTGTGTTGCTTAGTAATGTCTCCAGGAAGCACAAATCAGTGAGATGATATCTTTTTTAGCTTCATGTACAACTGTGATTACCGAACCATATTAATAGATGCTAAAGATCCATTTCTTATGTCAGAGAAATATTCAAAGTAACCAGAGAGAAAAAAAAAACATCTTTTTTTTACACAACCATCACATTCCAGATTTCAGAAACATCCCACATTTGTACACACTCTGTCCCTGCATTAGCCTTCTTAATTTTCTGAAATCATGATATGCACCAATTTTCAAAATGCTCTGACAGATTATTGAAATGGGTCATGCCTCCTGGCATGTAGCCCTGGAGCACATCACCAACAAAAGGAACTTGGTTACCAAGAACAAAGCTCCCTCTCCTCATCCATATTTTAGTTTTTTTTATGTTCCTTTCTCATTGTGATTCCTCTAGATCAGATGTATATTCTCAAATTGTTGTTGTTGTATATCTGGTTGAGAAAATTGCATAACTCTGACTAGTCGCATATTCATTAGAGTAAAACATGGATTTTTTGTTACAGTAACATAGACTTTACATGCTGGTATGCTGAACATGTGCACGGTGATATTAGAATAGGTTTAGGTGCAGACTTTTGTTATTACATTTTCATCTTTTCCATTAGTAATGAATGGTCGTATCCACCTTAACTAAGTTGTGCGATCTGTGGTCAAATTTGACTCTGTAGGCTCTGAAACCAATACACAACATTGCATGTGTAACTGTAAGAAATGTTTCATTATTCTCAGGTCTGCAATTGTTTTGTATTGTCCTATATCATCCATGTGCAACTGTAAGAATTTTGGATAGACAGCTGCAAAGTAATGCCAAATGTAAACAACATATATTATGTTTACATTTTCATGGATGAAATGAGCCTGGATTTCTGACAAAAAATTATATATTCATAGGTATCTTTATTTTTGTGTTAGTTTCATGTGCACAGCTAGCAAGAGAAATACTGTAGGATTTCATCATAATGGTCTAAATATTTCATCATGATGAAGGTATTTTAGCAACTGAGTGTAGCAGAGATGCGTATGCTACGTTGGTTTTGTGGGCATACAGGAAGGGATAGAATCCGGAACGAGGAGGTTCAAGAGGGTCGGGGTGGCACCAATTGAGGAAAAACTGATTCAACATCGGTTGAGATGGTTTGGACATGTCCAACGAAGGCCTCCCGATGCGCCGGTGCGCAGCGGGGTTCTAAAGCGGGTCGACGATGTTAAGAGAGGTAGAGGTCGGCCTAAACTGATTTAGGACGAGTCGGTTAAGAGAGACCTTAAAGAGTGGAATATCTCCAATGAATTAGCTATGAATAGGGGCGCCTGGAGGTTAGCGATCAGTGTGCCTGAAACGTGACTTTTGCTTCCTTTTCTGTTTATCCCTAACTCTACCTTTCGTTTTGTGTCCGTTTTGTGTTTCTCTAATCTTGACCTCTCGTGGGTTTCATCTCTAGCCTACCCTAACTCGCTTGGGACAAAAGGCTTATGTTGTTGTTGTTATTGTTGATGAAGGTATTTTAGCATTTGTTCACCACTGAAAACTTGGCAATGTACTTCTGCTATTAACGATTTAACGTGACAATGGCAGACATGGTCATTTGCTTCAAAAAGCGATGTCTGACTGCATTAATGAATAAATGTCCTATTAACATGTTTTCTTTGTAGTGTTGGGTTATAGACTTACAGTGTCAATATATTCCAACTGGCTGGCTGGTTGGCTGCATGATGGTCGGGGTTCTCTGGTCTTTGTTGTGATCATGTATTATTCTGCTGTTTGTGGAACAAGAGGGGTGCAGGTACCCTTGCTGAGGGCAAGAATAACTATCGGGCATCGGCACTGTAATTTCATGTGGTTATTAGGCTCGGAATTGCATGTGAGGATTTCACAGTCTGCTAAATCTTCAGAACCATTGGTTAACAGAGACCATTGTAAAATTATTTAAGTTGGCACACACCAACATTATTCATGGCCGAATGATTTGGTTGTATACCTTGATGGCACAACAACAACCAGGTATAGATGAGCCGAATGTTTTAGTTTCAAGCCTTGAGGGCTCAACAACGGCCAGGTATAGGTGAGCAGAAATAGTGCTGAATGATGCTGGTCCTAGTGAGCTATGAAATTATCTGAGAGTTCTGAATCAGTCCAAAGTTTTTTTAATCTGGAGAACCATGTATCACTGAGTAATTTTGGTTGCCAAATTTTTATGATGCCCACTGATCCGGCCATTCATCAGGTGGTCTCGCAGAAGGTGGTCGTTGACTCGTTGTAAAAGAGTAAACAAGTGGTTCAGGAACAATAATTGTTACCTTTTCGTCTAGTAAAGTTTCGACTATAGAATTCCTGAACTTGTCTCCGGAGATGTACAATTTGCTCTGCTATATGGCAACGCCCGTGCGGAGTGGTTATATCTCTATTCTAAATACTAAACATTTTGATTTTTCTATATACATTTGCTTTTACAATGCATCTAGATATATAATTCATATTCAGGTGAATAGCAAAAGCTATACTCAGTATATATTGTAGAAAAATCAAAATATCTTGTAATTTAAAATAAAGGTAGTATTAGTAAATTGTACCTAAAGACACAGGGAGTATATTAGTGGACCCCCGTGGATATAAACTTTCGTAATTTTGTTCTCTTTCGAGTGTAAGACCCAATACTGAGTAAAACGCATCGAACCCGAGTCTCATTCTCCGTATCATAATACTCAAAATTATCCTTATTTATCCTCTGGTTAACTCGGCTTAAAGTGGAATAATATCAGTAGCCTGATATGTCTCTTGTACCGTCAATTAATCATTATATATACTTTATCCATTTCAAATATAAGTCATTCTGGTTTTCCTAAGAGTCTGAGTATTTCATGCCAAAATTATAGAGAGAATTATAAAGATCTGTAACATTAAATAAATATATTACGAGAATTGTTATATACATGTTTGGTCAAACTTGAGATGCTTCGATTCTCTATAAAAATTAAAATGACTTATAGTTTGAAATGAAGGGAGTACATAAATGAGAGAGAAAAAAGGTTAAATATTTACTTAATTCATCCCAATTTATAAGTCGTTTGATGTTTTTAAATCTAAGTTTGACCACTCGTTTTATTCAAAAAATTTACGCAAAAAATGTTAAATTTAACTTGTTCTTAAAGAACATTTATTATAATAAAGCATGTCATAACAAAAAAAAAGTGATATTTTACACAAAATTTTAAATAAAATGAGTGGTCAAATTTGGAGGCGAAAAAGTCAAACGACTTGTAAATTGAAATGGAGGGAGTATTAACTTGCTTAACTAAATATAACATGTGAACCCAATGACCATCCTACAATCCTCCTGTCAGGCGAGAGAGAATTGAGAAGGGAGATAAGGAAGAGGGAAGGCAAAGAAAAGAGATGTGGAGTTAAACGTGTAATTAACGTTGCAAATTGATCGTAGCTCTATAACAAGTAATTAACGTCGTTGCAAATTTATCGTAGCTCTACTTATTATTATGATGTAAACTGTCCGTATAGTGTTAGGTGTCGTCGTAGTGGTGAATGTATATGAGTAGGTGTGTATGTACCATGTAATTCGCTAAAAAATGCAAATTAAAGTTAATTATGTACTAGTATATTTTAGTTGGTTTAGGGATGTTTAGATTCAACATTTTACAAAAGTTTTAACGTACTAATTTTTACAATAAGCATCTAATCATGATCTAATTAGATTTAAGATTCGTCTTGCCATATTTTCTGAAGCTATCAAATTAGTTTTAGTTATCGTTATATTCAATGCTCTATACTGTGACGGAACTTTTGTAATTTGAAAATGTACCTTGGACGCCAAAATTTTGGAATATAAACAGTACTCGTACTGTATTCAAATTGGATAACCGGGAGTACATATTTTCTCACTAGCTTGCATTGGTTCGAAATCTCCCGGCGCTTCTAGTCTAGCGCTCCGTTGGCCCTTCCCTGGAACGGCGCAGCCGCTTTCCTCCTCGCTCAATCTTCCATGGTGCGTCCGCGCGCTCTCTCTCGCTCGCTCCCGAACCCTAGCCCCCGCTTCCCTCTTTGCTCCACTCCTCTCACCTCTTGCGTTCCAATCCCCTGCAGGATTCATCCTCGACACAAGCCGCCGCCACCGCCACCGCCACCGCCGTCGCGCCGATGGCGGCCTCCGGCCCGCCGCTCGAAGACTGCCTCCGCCTCCTCCGCGGCGAGCGCGACGAGCAGAAGCTGGCGGGCCTGCTCGTCGCCGCCAACATCTGCCGCGCGGGCGACACCGACGCCGTCGCCAAGGTCTACCGCGCCGTCGGGCCACGCTTCCTCCGACGCCTCCTCAACACTGGTAAGAGATACGCCTGGAAGCGGTTGTCCGGCGGGGAGGTCAGCGGCTCATTGAGTTCTGCTTCGTGGGCGCAGGGTTGGGGAAAGTGGAGGGCGGGAAGGAGGAGGAGCGAGAGGCATACCTGCGGCTCGCCGTCACCGTGCTCGCAGGGCTCGCCCGCGTCCCGGAGGTTGCGGCCGACGAGGGGGTCGTTTCCACTGTGCCCCTAGTCGCCGAGGTTGTCGCCAAATCGTAAGAAATTTGTTCTCTGTGAGCTTCTGATTTTTTTTAACACTAGCTTCTGAATTCTGATGCCATACTCAATACTAACGGAGCAGTACACATGAAACATTTTGTTATTTTGCGATCCTCACCAGTTGAATACACACATGCTATCCCGTTTTGAGTCTTTTAAGAGCAGATGCCAACCATTTTGCTATCACTAACTAATTTTGATGCTTTGGTTGCTGTTTGCTGATGATTGTGGCTGCATCTTGCGCTGCAGGACCGATCCAACAATCACTGAAGAATGCTTTGAACTTCTGTCACTTATTGCAATAGCCTCTGAAGATGGGGCATACAAGTTTTGTGAGCCTGGTGTAATAGACATTATCTTCCTTCAAATCCTAAGTTTAACAGATGGTATTAGATTTTCCTGCCTGTATCTTGTTGTCAATTTCGTCTGTAAACTGCGGTGCTAGCACTGATGTTTTAGGTGCAGGTCTTAGCTGGCATATATGATGGGTGCTTTTGTTTCTCTCTTTTTGAAATGTGGACTGGAAAGCTTGCCTAAGTGACAAACTCGCATAGCCTATTGAATTGTGTCCTAGCTAGTGTCTAGCAATCGTGCTGTGGGTTCATGAATAGCAATTTTTTGTCATAACTTGTGAAAAAGGATTACTATTTTGTTTGGTTATTAATTGGTGTTCAATATAGTTTGATGCTTAATTTCTTATATGTTTTTTTTATATTGTTTGTAGGTTCTAAGTGCATCGAACTTGCCATTAACCTAATGCAGTTACTTGTTCACAAACTCCAAGTTGACAACATGAGTGTGGAGAAACTTCAAGGCATGACAAGCATGGTATGATTGACGTGCAGATGTTTTACATGAATCTTTCTGCATTTATCGTTTCACCATTCCTAAGCTGATCTGATGATTTGATCACCAATTTTCAATGCAATTCAGGTGACTTGCCTTGCCAGGCTTTTTGCTGTTCTCCATACTGCAGTTAAATTTCATGCCCTGCACATGCTTACCACCCTCCTGTCCCAAAAAGAATCTGTAAGGATTACCCTTCCCTTGTTTTATTTCTAGAGTATTAAATGTTTTGTTATGCATGATATTTGATCAATTCATCCCAATGATTTTTTTCTTTAATCCTTCATGGTTGTTTTGTTGTTGGAATGTTAAAGCCACTTCATGATTCTTTGAGATCAATACCGGCATCAATTTGGGAATCTCACATTCGAGTTGGAATCACTGCTATTCTCCAAAATCGTGTTGGTATGTCCAGGCCTCATATTTATAAATGATAACATTTTTTTTTTGCTAAAAGAGGTGCTTTCTTCATGGACATTTGTTTCAGGAGCACCATACCTTGATTTATGCTTAGCTACCCATATGTTATTGAAATTGTTTGTTTCTTCTGTTTATTTCACTACCTATGGGCATTGTTTGTTTCTTCTGTTTATTTCACTACCTATGGGCCAGTTTGCTAGCACTCCAAATCAACCCCCCATTCCCTCTAGCTCTTGCTCCTAGCTGCTCTAGGTCCCCGCATAAACTGTTTGGTAGAGCTTTCTGTCGCTCTATCTGCATGCGACAGCAGCATGGAGTCAGCACACTGTCGGGTCGGCAGCGGCAAATCAAGTTCCTCCCTTGCATGGATTAGAGTTGGCCACTAGCGAATTGTGCTCCTCCTCGCATGAATCATGGTCAGCCGACTGTTAATCGGCACAAAAGGGCGGTGGGGAGGGCCGAATCAGTGGAGGAGGGTGGCGAGGAAGGCGGAGAAGGGAGGGAGAGAAAGGTGGTTGGGGAGGCGAGTGATGGGGTAGCGGAGAAGGACGACGGGAGCATAGCGGAGCATGGTGAGAGGCCTTTTTCTTCTCCTCACCCATGGCGCAAAACAACAAGAGCACTTCATGCGAGGAGAGGGTGGGAGCAGCGGTGCTGGGAGCGCTCTGCCCGAATCTCATGGAGCGGAGCGCTGCCAAATTGGCCCTCCCATGTATGAGGAATGAATAGTTGTACTGCAGGGTACAAGAGTGTAACCTAACCATGCTAAAATATTCTTTCTTTTCGAGATGCTCATGATGTTAAAATGTTTTTGTTGCTGTTCAGTATCCTCTGAAAAGTTGCATGCTCTTCTTCTGGCGGAGTGCATGATGTCAATACTAGGCGAGGATTGGTTGTCAGAAGATTTTGAAGTCCAGGGCAAGCAAAATGTGTTGCCTGTTGACAAGTAAGTTTCACATTATCCCCTGTATTTATTGGTATGCTCCTGTTATTTTCCATAACAGTTTGTGATTTTCTACAGATTTGTGTTGCTTGTCCTGGAATCCGCAAGGGTTGAAGTGGCAGTCTTGCTAAATGAGCTTGCTTATCTGAAGTATGAGTCATCAAAAACTTCTCAGACAGATGAAGCCATTAGTCAGAAACAGAGAAACCTGGCTATACTATTTTCATTGATAGAAAGAATAATCAAAATGATATCAAATGCCAGTAGTGGTGAAGGTACTTTTCCACACTTTTGTCTACTTTTGTCCCAATGATGATAATTTTCCATTTCTGCATCACTAGTCTTTGATAATGCCATGTGTCATGTACATATATCTTGGTGGTTATAGAGCACACATCAGCATGGAAACTTACGTGCTGATGCAGCGCTCTTAAGGAAATCTGAACATTGGAAAACATTTCCTTGAAGTGCTACATGTTTTAGCAAAATGATCAGGCCACTGCATGCTAGTCACCGCTTACCAGGCAGGCTAATTTGATAACACATTCAATAGTAAAATGGTTATTAGTTCAGTGATTTACGTCATCTACTTTGAGCTTGAAATTTTTTAGTAGTATATGAGTATAAACTGTCTGTTGTATTTAGCAATTTAGTTATGTTTCCAAATTGCCCAAACTTCTAGAATACAATGGCATTAATTTTTGGCATTGCTAGCATCTAAGCTTTTGGGTTGAAATTTTATCATTTCCCTTGTATTTCCTAATTTATAACCTTGAGCTTTCTGTTTCTCCTATCTTTCTGTCGAAGTCGGGAGTCATCTCAATAGATCATAGAAAGTCTACCAAGATAACTGTACCCCTACCAACCATTCTTCTTTAAAAATTAAACTCTATGCAGATGCACCAACCATCCGTGAAAGTACCATAATGCAGGCAATTACGGGATTAAATGAGACAGTGAGTTTAGTCTTAGACTTTCTACAGGATGCAAAGGTACATATTCTTATCTAGTTATCTACCAAATGTAGCATTCGTATTGTAAGATAATAATATCTTGAAGATGAAAATGTGACAGGATCATGGTCAACGGAAAGGTGATGATCTTTTGGCAGCTGCAAGAATAGTAGGAAGGTGTGCTGCTTGCTTGTCATTTTATTCTTTGAGAATTCATATCCTTATGATCCTCAATTAGTAAATAATTGCTCCTCCTTATTTGTAGCAATTTAACACAGCATGCTGTTCAGGGCCCTTAAGGGTTTTTTTTTTTTTTTGGGTTTGGTGGGGGGGTGGGGGGGTGGGGCCACGTTCAGGGCCCTTAAGTTGTGACTTTAAAGAAACACTAGTTCAGCTGCCTGGGGCCTGGCCATACTGCTTGTCATAATAAATTATGTATATGTTTTATAACATTATCAACAAATTTGGCTTTCCTACTATAAAAGCTAAGCTGGTTTTCATCTTTTTGAACAAATGTAGTTTGGCCAATTCATTTTTGTCTGTGTGCACAATGTACATAATCTGTTAGCCCATGTGTGTCTTCAATAGTTCATTGTCAAAGCATCCAGATCAAGCTCTTGTACAACGTATTTTCCTCGATTCAATATCACATCTATGTGTTACTCTGTTGCAGTTATCTGGCAGAAGCACCATATGCCTGCAAAGAGAAGATTAGAAATCTATTGGAATTTGTCTTTTCTATAGAAGGTCAAGATGAATCAAGGTTGCTTCTTCTTTTATTTTGTACTCACCAGGTATATATATATATACATCTTTCATGATGCAAAATATTGATGATATAAAGTTCTATTCTTGCAACAGCCCCTTCTATTCAGTTTGCTTCATGCTTCCAATGCTGTCTCAAATAACAATGGAGGTTGATGGATGTCAAACTTTGGCATCATTTGGCGGCTATAAGACAGTAAGTAGAATTGTTTCTTTTCAACTTTCTAAAGCTTGATTACTGATTCCACTTGTATTTGTTCCTCAAATGAACTTATCTTCCTAGTCAGCTTACTTCGTTTTGCTTGTTCATTGCTTTCTTGTTTTTGCCTGCATGTTACCATCAGGGCACCAGTATGTAGAAGCTGCTTGACCTCTGTTTCAAGATGAACATGGAACAGAGATCTCCAGAACCAATGTCTAGCGATTAGAATGATTTATATTATGCTATGGTACTTTATGACTCTAGTGGCTTGTAGCCCTATAAAGGCAATCAATGTTCATGTGATGTTTAATTGTTTATTGATTGTCATGAACACATGAGATTGCAGTTAACTTCTCAACTTTTATCTTGTTCGGCATAATTAGCATTCTGTATGCTGGCACGTGAACATCTGATTGTGTATCTCTGCAGATTATAGATTGCCTTGTTAAAATGACTGAGCAGGATGGAACGACGATTGACAATGGTAGCATGTTTTTGGCATGCGACACCATCATAAATTTCATGTCTAATGTAAGTGACTTGATTTTCTGAAAGGTCAATTTTCTGCATGCCATGGGAAATTAATATTTTTTCGGTATTTTTGTAGAGCAAGTGTGTCCATGTTCCAGTGGATTCTCGTTTCATTCACCTCCTAAAGGCACTTGTTACATGGGCTGGTATGCTCTAACTTCTTTTCATCTTGCTTAAACATGTATGATGTATCTTTGTGCATCCTAGATTAGATGATACCACCCTATGCTCCAAATTATAGGCCGTTTTGTTTTTTCTAGATACATAGCTTTTGTTTTGCATCTAGGTATAAGATATATCTAGATACGTAATAAAAGTTGTGTATCTAGAAAAGCCAAAACGATCTATGAATTGGAACAGAGAGTACAATTCTGTGAGGTTGTTGCTAGCCTGTTGTTGTTTCTGTGTTCTGTTTTGGCAACTTCATCACTTTGGCTTAACTGCACAAAAGGAAACCTTGACCATGTTATGGCGTTATGTTTAATGGATGACTATCTCTTGTCAGCATCTAAGGTATGCACCCACATTATAATCTGGAACTAGGCAGACTTATTATTTCCTTTGTTCGATTGGATCGTACAGTCTGACTATCATATCATGAAACTGATGTGCTTCGATCACTGCCTGTAGTGACTTGTGAGAAACCTGTCATCTTTCCCTATATGTGGTGCTGGAATGATAACTGATCCATATTCCATACCTGTATTAACATACTAATCGACAGCAAAAATTATCCCAATATGTTTTTTTGGTATTAATAAGTCACTATATGTTATTGCTTATAGGAACCACGGATGCCTCATCAGTTACCATGACAGCATCCTGCTTATGTGCAATGCTGTTGGACTTGACGTCAGAAGAGTTTCTGTTGAGCTGCTCTCATTTTGACGCCAAGACCCTTGGGAGTTTGTCTGAGCTCATTATCAGAAGTTTGCGGCAGGTTAATAGTCTTTATTTGGTATTTGTGACTATTTCAATTTATAGGGTGACTGTTCACTGGGACGAAGTTCTAAGATACACTGAATACGCTGATAATATGATGTACTGTACTGCAGGATATCCCTGATGATGACAGGGACCAGTTCAACCAGAAGCAGATCATTGTATCAGGTAAACATGCTAATTTGTTGACTTAAAAGTAAAGCTCATTCAATGCGCACAAACAAAATCAAACTTTACCCTTTTTTTTGGAGTATATGTGGTGCAGGTTATAGGCGTTGGGCCGATCGATTTCCACATGTCAAAAATGTTGTGGAGAAGCATGTTTCCGTGTGAGTGATCATCTGCTACCCCCAGGAGCTGTTCTCCACCAATGCAAACACCTACTAGTGAAAATCTGACGGCGCAACTATGCCTGTTCCTCAGTTCTGATCTTTGGTGGTTCATTCCCTTAACCTGGTATTTTCCTGTGTCCTGTTTCTGATGTGATTTTTGTTATGGTATATTGGCTTACAAGAACTCTTCAATGGGGAATTTTAGGCTCTGTTCACTTATTTTTCAGCTCTCAAACAGTATTTTCTCTCCCAATAAATCAGCATCAGCTAAAATCAGCTAAGCTTATCAGCTCTAGCAGCTGATGAGGTACACAATGTGGGTCAGAAAGTGGCATTGTTTATCTGGGTAATTCTCAGCAGCGAAGCAAGTGAAGCAAAGTCTGATGCTGTAATTCATATATGCACGAGAAGGAACAAGGCGGTGTGGTGACTAGATTCTCATCGCGCTTTGACCATTACTTACTAATAAATGTATAGCAAGCTCAAATACCAGGAAGGATTTATTCATTTATGTTATTTCACTTGTATAGCGAGTTTGTACTGTCGATGGATATTGCAGTGCAATGGATAAGCAGAGAATGTAATATACTAGTATTAAACAGCACACGAAACCAGTGACGTCAGCTCGCGAGTTGCGACATATATTATGAACGTCCAATCGAGGGACGTGTACGTGTACTCGGGGAGCAAAGCCATCGCCATCGCCATTCATTGGAATGATCTCAAGCGCACCGCGAAACACACGAGCGCCCACCGACGGAAGCTCGTGGGTTTGTTTTTCGGCATGCGGATGACGGCGTCTCCACGTATCATAGCTGCGGTAACGTAGAATCCTGTGTTCAGATTTGATGGTTATATTATCTCTGCTCATTTTTCTCCAAAAAATAAAAGGATGGTTTACAACGTGGTATTAACGATGCATAGTAATTGGCCGTAATAAAGCGTCGTGCAAGCGCTGCAGCTGGTACACGGGACGAATACGATTTTTCTAAATAATAATAATAAGGTTGTTTCAATTAAACGAAATGATTTGTGTACCCACTTGTATGTTAACCGATAAAGCAACCTGGTACTACTTGTATGTGAAAGATAGTGAGATGTTCAAACAACAGAGAGTACTGTATTCCTATAAAGAAAACCTGTTGATATGCTGTCAGCTTAATAATAATATTAGTACTATCTAGGAGGCGCTTATCACTGTCAAGGGGAAGGTGAGGCACCAACGCGATTGATGGTGATGGCGCAAACGCGGCACCAGCAACGGGTTCGTCGGGTTGTTGCTTAGTCTATTTTTTTAACACATTTCAATTAACGTTGAGTACACTGCTCCTAGTTGTTGTACTACTATTACTATTCCTTAACAGTACAGGCTGTTCGTTTCTCGCTCTGTCTGAACGCCAACTAGACGACTGCTGCATCCAGCTCGAAATAATAAATGCATTTTGATTTTTTATCAGCAAAAAGTCATAGAAAACAAATCCAAACCACTGATCTCTCACATTGCTTACTTATGTTGAATTAAATTATATTGATGCAATTCGAATAATATAGTTGGTTAAACTTTATAAAAATTGAAGAACTTTCAGATTTCAATACGAAAGACCGCTTACACGATTATAATTCCAGAATCAGAACAGAGCAAATGAGTGACAGCTGAATCCAAGTCAAGAATTTGGGTCGAAATATGCTCTTGTTTTTCTTTTTATTGTTTTTCGGAGTTCCCAATTTGTTTTGTACAAAGGCGCGTGCCCCCGACTGGTCCACGGGCCTAATCTATCTACTCGGCGGCCGGTGGACGCGGCCGGCCAACGCCATCGATCGGATCAGCCGGACAGCACGCCGCCGGCGACGGCGAGGTACTCGTACGGCGCCTCCCGCCGCGCGCGCGCGGTTGCGGTGGCGGCCGCGGTCGCGCCGGCGCTGGTCCCCGCGGCGGCACCACGAGCGGGCGCCGGCTTGGCGCGCCCCGCGCCTTCCCCGCCGGACTCCTCGTCGTCGTCGGGCTCCCTCGGCGGCAGCTCGGCGCGGCACATGGGGCAGGTGGCCCTGATCCCGAGCCACGGCGCGATGCAGCCGTGGTGGTACCAGTGCGCGCAGGGCAGGCGCACCACGGCGTCCGCCGCGGCCATCTCCTCCGTGCACACCGCGCACACCGTGCCGGCCACCCCCGCGGGCGCCCGCACCGGCGGCGGCGCCTCCGCGCGGCGGGCAGCGTTGGAGGAGGAGGATGAGGAGGAAGGGCTAGGAGGGTCGACGGGGAAGGTCTCCTCGTCGACGTAGTCCACCACCAGCGGGTTCCGCCCGAGAATCGACGAGAGCAGGTACCTCGCCGTGATCCAGTCGCCGTCGTCCATGGGTTCGATTCCCACCCACCCTGTCGCCTGCGCTGCTGCTGTGGCTGTGCAAGTAGTGCTCTGCTCGACTGCTCGTAGTAGGATTCAATTCATTTGTTTCCCTTGCCCGTCTCCGTCTGCTAAATAGGAGGCTCCCGCAGCAGTCGTTTTGTTGACGGTGCAGTGACGGGGACAGGGATGGCAGATAAGAATAAAGATTGGGTTGCCAACTTGCCTCACTGACCAGATAACTTTCATCATGGGTTGGGGTTGGGTGCGGCAAAGCCCGGTTGGAGTAGCTATCTCGAATTCCCTCCTCCTATCCGCCGCAATTCTGTGGGCTGCCAGGCCCGCCGGACGGAGTTACAGTCACCTCCGCATGAGTCCACGAGAGTATAAGCGGTTGTTTGGCAGATACCTATATGTAAAGACTTTATTCTGGCTGGCCGTATTTTGGTCCAATCGCACACACACCTCATTTATTATGTCCTCCCTATTCTATCCCTCTTCCTTTTCCTCAATTCGTTTCCATCCATCCATTTCTCTCCCTCTCCCACCCCGCAACCTTTCCTCGTCAGGACGGCTTGGGTGGATCCCGTCGCCCCCAACCGCTGGGCCGCCCCTAGCCCAGGGCCCTCTCCTCGCCATCGCCGGTGATTGCTGCTGGAGGACGGTGGCCGTGATGAGGGCGGAGGCAGGCGTTCCTCTTACCGCGCGCGCGGCTTCAGCCCGGAAAAGGGCGCCGCCGCCACCACCATCGAATCCGGTGTCCGTGGCCCAATCTGCAGTCTCTGTGCACGGATCCACCTTCCTTTGGCTTAGATCTGCGGCTTAGATCTGCTGAGCTGGCCCCGGTATGGGTTTGGGCTCCCTACTGCAGCTCGACCTTCCCCCTCCTCTTCCTGTTTAGAGATCGACGAGCAGCTCATGGGTACGATTAGGTTCAACCTCGACTAGCTCATGGTCACTGGTCAGGCCCCGCTTCCCTCCGCCCGCCCCCATCGTGCTCTTCCCCTGCTTCCATGGTGGCTCCGACCCGTGTATGGATCTGATGCAAGTGGTCATGCTTGTCTTTTTGTTTTTGTCCAGGACATGCTTTTGAGGCAAGGGACAAGGGGAGTACTGGCAGAGGGGGATGCTAGTGTCGCGATGACGGACGGTGCAAGATGTGGTTTGCAGTTTGCCTTGCCCTTTTGCTGCAGTCCTGCTTATCAATGTCATGCTCTGCCCTCCAGCTAATCATTTTCCTTGGGACATAAATGGCCGTAGATTTTTTATGTTTCTTAATGTCAAATATATGTCATGCGAATCATTTTTCTTTGGTATGTACCTTAAATGATAAATGGCTGTAGATTTTGTATGTTGTTTAGTGTCAAATCTACATACTGGGCTGCAGATAAGGCATGGGATACTGAATTGAGGCTGCATTCATTAGTTTTTCATGAATATAGCTCTGTGTCTCACCATACTTGTTTATCACAATGTGATGGCCTTTTTTATTAGTAAAAATGAGCTAAATTACCTTTTTAGGTAGACATTGTTGTCTAATGGATGACACTTAAATAGCTTAATAAAATTGCAATTACCTACTCATCGTCAATAGAGGCTCCAGGAACATCCATAATCCTTTTTAGATCAACTATGTTTTAGAAAGCCTGTGGTGAACATCAGCTCGTTGATTTATGCCTCTGGCTGTTTGCGAGGAACTGATAGCTGTTAGATTTGGGGTACCTCCAACACTTGAGTTTTGAACTGATATATCTCAGTAATTTTGCACCGGTGAATTGGCACTATAGTTTTAAAGTTCCTGGGATCCCATTGTTCATCCTATGCATTTATTCTGTACTGGTACATTTCTATTTACAATATTGCTTCTGTTTAGCACTTGTCCTATTTAACACTCTCCTATTTTACCCTTCGTGCACCTGCTTTTTCTGAATACATAAATCGCCTATTTAGGAAGACATTGTTGCCTAACATATGAAACTTAAATGACCTAAGAAAATGCAGCTGGTGTTAAGTTTTATGGAGGTGTCAATAATCAGCATTTAGAGGTTAATAATTAGCAATTGCATGCATCCTGCAATGCATTGCATTTTTTTCTGAACTTGGGCATTTTGCTTCCTGTCCTGGCAGCTCGTCACCATGGTGATAGTCGGAGCGGCCAACCAGTTCAGCTTTAGCCTCCTCACAGTGAGTAGTCCTACTCCATCTGAATGAATGAATGAATACTTCTTCGATTTTCACAGAAATATGAATTTCTTCCTTGCCTTGGAAAGGAAGGTATACTTGCTGCAGGCGAGCGGGATCTTACTTCTGTTTCTACGTTGTCATGAGGCTCATCTCCATGATCTAGCACGGACAGAGGAAGTACCACATGCAGCTGCTCAAGGTTAGTCCATCAATTGCCACTTCTAAATAAGACGTAGAAGATGAACTGGCACAAAACGTAGCATGAACACACCTCTGCTGGTGCAGCCCAAAGTACTTGCCTTTTCAAAATACCTAAATCTCCTATTGTTGAAGACATTGTTGCCTACTCCCTCCGTCCCTTTTTAAGTGTCGTCATTAGTGTGCGTGCCACAAGTTTGACTCGATTTGTAGAAAATGTGTGCAACATTTATATCTCATAATAAATTTGTTAAAAAACTAGATTCAAAGATCTTTCCAATGATACTAATTATACACTATAATTATTAATATTTTTTAATATATATTTAATTGAAGTTGTTTCTTGGGAAGCGCAAACGATAGTTATTTAGGGATGGAGGGAGTAAAAATTAAACTTAAATTGCCTTTTCAGTGAACTTATACGTTATTTTGGTAATTTTGAGCTGGTACTTTTCTGAAATCTAAATTCTTGTGACTGTGATGTCCTATGTTCGCGCCTGTTTGTGATCCGGAGATGGGATTCGAGAAGATTACCAGGATAGCTCATGCTTGTGGAGGAAAAACCTCTATTGCGTCATTTACTAACTACTAAGTTCTTGACTCATGTTCAAGTTCTGAACCGCGAGGCATTGATCGTGTGTCTGTTTTCTTCAGTGTGCAGGCAGAAAGACATCGTCGCAGTTATGAGAATTGAGGTATGTTTCTGTTCCCAAATGCATGCTCTGATGCTCATATACTAGCAACAATTCATGTTGTCACTAAATGCTTCTTCTGCTTATCTCTCTAGCATGAGCAAGCTGTTCAGTACATGGATGCGTTTTTACAGTGTTTACATCTATTCCTGGCATTGACAGTCATGATGCAAACGTTGTGAGTTGCTCAGTTTGTTTTTGCAGCTTGTATAATTTTGTGATCTCTTGGTTACATGGATATCAATGCTAGATTGTTAGTTTTGATTGTTTTGCAAGTTCTGTCTCTAAGGAGGACACACATGCTACTTGTATGTGTTGTTTGCTGATATGAGTATCTCCTGTCTCTGTTCCCTAGTTGCCCAACTAACTACTGTCAGACTTTCGATATACCCAGTTGTTTGCCCCACAAATCAGCCATATGCTTTCTAAACTTGTTTCTAGAGGTGCTTGTTAAGTCATGTTTTATGTTTAGGAATCTATAATTTAATCATATATATATATATATATATATATATATATATATATATATATATATATATATATATATATATAAAGCAAATTAATGCAAGATCTTAGGTAGTTTTTCCACCCTCATTGGGCGAATATATTCATATAACAAAGAAAAAACAAGGTAGCTTTTTTCTGCATACAACCACACTTTTTATGCATATACTGTCTAAATCACACTGTTATTGTTTGTATCTCTACAGGGAGGAGGGGGACACTAACAAGAGGTGCAGTTGAAGCAAATCTAGTGAATAAGCAGGCAAAGTCTGCACTCATCTTGGTAGCACAAGTCAATAGCATAAAAAATCGAGCTGGCACTGTGTGCAAATCAGCATGTGCATTCATAATTGGTAGATGTGGATCGATCTGGGGGAAAGAATATTGTGCAATGCTTTTGTGTTTTGGGTGTTTCAGATCTTATTTGGCAAATCTCAATCTAGAAATTATGTATCTTGATTGTAAAACTGCAGGGGCAAAACAACTCATATATGTACTTACCGTTTCCGGTTCAATTTGGTTGCAAATGTGTCATTCTAAAATGGAGCATTATGAATACTTTTGGAGTAGGCAAATCAACTCCTTTGATTTTGGTTTTCTTGTTTTGTGGAGAGCAAATTTGCCTTCTCCCAAAATCAGTATCTGTGCTTCGACTGCGCAAGCCGCAAGCGGTTATGGCGGGAACAAAAATTCGGACGTTAACAAGAAGCGGGATTAGCACTCTTGCCGAAAAAGAAATATAATAACAACACTTGCTACTTATATTCTATCTAGGCGTAGGTTTCGATTATTAATTCTATGAAACCCGTTCGGTTAAATTGGTCATTAAGAATTTACGAAATGTTAATGAATTTGTTGACAGAAAAGCTAATGACCGGTTCGGTTATATATCCGTAATACCAATGAATCTAATAGAAGTTAAAGCTCCTATAATAGTAATTTAGAACGGAGGGAGTAAATATTGTATTGCTTTTCTTTTGGAAGATATGAGCTAGAGAGTCGGTGCGCGCCTGACTAATTCACACCATTTGAAACACAAATGAACTCTAAGCCCACAACACACACAAACGAACAGGGGCAGCAATGTGTGCTCCAAGACGTGATGCTGCCAGAGTGCCAGGGAAGCAAAACTGAAAGTAAATATGCCACTGGAAGCTTATACCCCATGTATAAGTCAGTCCAAAATCTTGAGGACCCTTTTCAAATCGAAAGGGGGAAAACATAGCTCGGGGGTACTTTGGTATAATAGTACACATTCGAAACTAAAGCAAATATTATTTAAGAAATGGAAAGAAGCTTAGGTAATAATAATTCAGTTCCTTTCTGATATCATGTCATTTTCTGCAACTTCCACTTCCTTTAAGCTGCAAACGTTTCCAGAATCAGCTGAGTAGCGAACTAATCTGGCAGGCCCCTGAACACCTTCCCGGGAGATCTGATGGCAACCTACAACGGTCAGAGACTCCAGTTTTGCTGAATGTGTCAGATGGGCTATTCCATTATCAGTCACTTTTTTGCATTTCCGGAGAGTGAGACTACTCAAGCGCGGGGCACGAGCGATGAAACTCATCCCAGCATCTGTTATCCTCTTGCAATACAAAAGCTCGACTCTCTCCAGGAATGGCGCCGACGAAATAGCCTCCAACCCTGAGTCATAAAACATGTTCGCTCCATTCAGCATGAAAGCACGAATTGGACAGGTCTGAATGAGTGCAACTATACCTTTCTGTGTGAAACCTATTTCTGTTGGATACATACTCGAGCAAAACGAAAAGGTCAGCTCAACAACCTCAAGCATAGGGCAGCTGAGACCGAGGGCCTTAAGGCTTTCATCAGTAAGTGGTGTCCTGAAATCATTGTCAAGTTGGCGAAGAGGCATGAGGGGTGAAGTGAGAGGCTTCTAAGGTTGCTGCAGTTCTGGAACAGCACAATCATCTCGTCCTCATCTAGACCAACAATATATTCCAGGCAAAGTTTCTCTAACGCTTTGCACTTTCTCAGAAGAAAACGGAGTCCAACCTCATTCACTGTCTGTGCTGGGACACCCCAGTTGGTAGTGCGCATAGTTACAATATGTGCCAATCTCAAATCCTTCAAATTCTCACAACTGATATCATATTTGTATGGGTAGTCAGCATCATACGCAGGATCAGGGCCAAGCAATGACATCCAATCATTGCCTTTGATCTCAAACTCAAACTTCTCAAGCTTCATCCATCCTGGACCAAACTTTAGGAGGTCAAACTGGCTGATTCCCTTGCAATCCTTCACCACAAGTTCCACCACTGATCCGGCCCTGCCAAGGCACTCCAGCCATTCGACACTGTCTACTTTAATGCAATCAACAAGGTGGAAAGTACACAGACTCTTGCACCCAACCGCTATTAAGCGAAGGCCTTTGGAGGTTATCACTGGAGTGAAGCTCAGCCTGAGGGCCTTCAGCTTCGTGCAAAGTGCCAAATGACCATGTCTTCGCAGAAGCTTAAGCTGAGATCCGTCAGTGAGGAACAGTGAGATAAAAGCACAAAAAGGCCTTTGTTGTCCAGCTGCTTCCCTTGGGCTTCGACGGACATCCAACCAGAGTAATTGATCTCTACTTTCCACAATTTGGGGAATCGAGAGCACAGTAATGAGAGGGATTCCGTTGCAGGGTGAAGGCCACAGCCAACACGGATCATGCCCCTTTCCTCTGCATCAACATGGTACAGGTGCTTCGACACGAGGGAAAGTGAATTAAGATCCGCTGCTGGTAACCCTCTTAACGATTTCTGCCAGTAGTGGCTCCGGGGGATCCTCCATTGAGACTGCACTCAAAGAGCTCTGAAACAAGAAAATCCAAATTAAACGTATGGATATAATCAGACCACAGTGGCCAAGCTCAAAGATGAGCATGTTATGATAAAGTTTTGAACATGTTTTAGTGACTGTATCCAGCTTGAGAAATAACATTAAGCCAGCAACGTATATGTATCTAGCTCGCCAAGCAAAAAAAGGGCCTAAGAGAACCTATAGAAACAACAATGTTAACAGAGCCTAAAAAATGAGGAACTGGGAACAATAAAAGTAAACCATATAACCAACACAACTTTGCTGTTACCTGTGCTGAGCACCTGGATTGTTAGAGTGAAATGTACTAGGTGGCACTCATCATGTAACGCCAAGTTGCATTGAAAAAAAATGTTTTGCTCCAGCACGCCATTGTACTTGGGAGGTTGGTTAAAAAATCCACCAACCGAAATAAGACATGGCAGAATAAGCGAGTGTGCCTATGACACTAGTAGCCTTCTCCCCTGACCCCTCTCACCTCAGTACAAAACGAAGCCCAAGTGAACAGTGCTCAGAATTCAGACCTAGAACGATCAGCACCATGGGTTTCTAAAATACGTGAGACGAAACTAAAAGAAGGTGCGCAATTGTAGCACAGAGATAGAAGAGGCATCGGACGGTGGTAGAGGTAGAGCGACCGTCGGCTATGCGGCGAAGGAGGAGTACCTCTGCCTCTCGACGTCGTCCTTCTTCCATGGGACGCCCAACCCAACGAAACCCTAAGATTCGTTTTGCCGTCGCGCGGAGTGATCTGAGGTCCTTTTCTTGTTCCTTTTTTTTTTCTTTAGTAATTTTCTTCTTTTCTTACCCTGCTGCTACACCGCAGCGGCGCGATGCGAATGGGCTGGGCTGTTTCCAGTCGGGCTAGGCCGGGAAAGGCTTTACTAGACCTGGTTCTTTTCTTTTTTTACCTTTACTGAGAATCATAAGGATTGATATTTTTACGCTTTGCCCTTTGTTTTGCAGGAAAATTGATTTTGCTCTCATTTTTTTATTTTAACTTTTGTGATTCTATTCTATATCCCGAATTTTCAAACCAAAGAGTTTATCCCTGTCCCGTGAAACGTGGCCATGCGTTCACATTTCCGGCTGCTAAAAGCAGAGTGCTTGATGACGCCCATTTTTTTTTCACGAACATGTACACCTATAAGTAGAAGAAGAGTTTGATGCCGCCCCATGGATTACTCTTCTAGCTATTCTTTCCAAGTGATTTAGCTCAAGCCGATCACTTCAAGCGAGGAGTGTGATTACAACGCTGTCTCCTAAATAAAACTACCGATCCTGCAATGCGTGAGTACGTCAGTGACTAATCGACGTTAAGCGTGGATAAGTCCGGCAACATGACCCCCACGCAGGAGGCACGGGGGTTCCAAACCCTAGCGCCACCCCAGCTCTTCTCCTCCTTCGGCAGCCGGCAAGGCCGCGGGGCTCGCCGGGATGGCGGCAGCAGGGCCTCTTTTCCCTTCCGGTGGCTTGGTGGCGCGGGTGGCGGTAGTGCGGCGGGGCTCGGCCGAGCTCGGGCCGCGTGGAGCTCAGCAAGGCCGGCCCCTTCAGCTGCGGCGGCGCCGACCAGGGCCTGGGCTGGCGGCGGCTGAGCTCTCTCCTCCGCCACCCTCTTCCTCCTCCCTCGGCCGCTGCGTGGTGCTGACCTTGGCTGGCCAGGCGGTTGGATCCATGGCCTGGTTGGCCGGGTCCATGTCCCCAGCGGCTAGATCCATGGCTACGGCAGCCGGATCTCTCTCGCCCTAGCCGAAAGCTGTGGTGGTCAACGGCGGCTGCGGCTTCAGGACTTCTTCTTCGCCTCTGGCCGTCTTTCTTCCCTCACGGCTTTGGTAGTTGCGAGTGGTCGCCAGGGCTGCGGCGGCGACGGCCGGTCAGGCTAGGACGCTCCTGGAGCCAACCGCGTTGAGAGGCTTGGTTGCGACCCTGCAGCGCCTGACTTGCTTGCCTGCAGCAGCCGCTCTGGCAGCCTGGACGACCGAAGTATGTAGCGGCGGCTTAAGCCCGGGCTCCTTATGGATTTGGCGCCCCTGGGGCAGGGGTGGCGCCCACATTGGTGGGGCTTGTGCTTCGTGACAACTGGCGGCAAAGGTCGGCAGTCACGGCAGCAGACGCCAGTGCCGGCGTCGATGGCCGACGTACGGTGGTGTATCGTGAGCGGTGGTGGAAAGTCCGGCTATTTAGGGTGCCCGGTCGGAGGGGGTGGCAGCCGACGCGTCGTTGCCTCTTTGGAGGGGCTCCTGAAGGGTGGCAGTACAATGACGAGTTAACGACGACTGAGCAAGGAGGTTTGGGGTCCGGCTTCTTGGCCCGGCACTCATGCAAGAGGGTTCTTTGGTGAAAGCCTTTGCGACAGCGACGCCAGTGGGCGTCGCTTTCCCTGTTGAGGGTGTCGCGTCTTCCCCTCTGGCATTTGCAATCCGAGGGTGAAATCTCTATCCGCTTGGACGTGCGACGGTGACATCATCGACGTCGCTCCCTTCTTGAAGGCGTCACATTTGGAGTATCGTTGTGGCCTGGATGTCTCCTTCGGCGTTTGCGTTCCTCAAAGCTCAGCGAACGTTGAGGCGGTCTTGCAACTTGAAGTCAGAGCTGCTGCGTTGGGGACGTGGCTTGGCAACGATGACACGTGGCGAGACCCCCTTCTTCGTCAGCTAGGGTTATATGGAGGGTATGCACTCGTCGGGAGCAAGGTGTGGGCTCGTGCCAAAGTCGGAGCTGCTCTTGCTCTTGTTTGAGCTTGGTAACGATGATCAATTGCGCCCCATGTTTTGGACCGATGGTAGATGATTCGTGGGTGGCCTGCCATCGAAAGTCGAAGCTGCTGGTAGCTTGGCTTCTATGCTTGACAACGATGATCCATGGCAGGGCATCGTGTTGGTGCTCAACCGTGTCACATGGGGTTGTTAGCCACTCGGATGCCCTGTGAGCATCTCGTTTGACTAACTTTCTTGTAAATATTTTCTCTCATATTATTGGCAGAGTCCTGCCTTTATTTTTTAAAAAAAAAACATGATCAGGCGGGAGGACAGGTAGCTATGGAAAAAACAGGCTTAGAGGAAAACACAACAGAGGGGCACAAAAGATTTTTTGTTTTATGCGAGACTTAGCAGTTCAATGGAGTAAATTGCTATACAACAGAATTTTTTGTAGTGTTACGGAAAACTCTAGTTCAAATATGCATGAGTGGCTTTGTATATGCATGAGAGAGAGAGAGAGAGAGAGAGAGAGAGAGGTGAATGCATGATTAGTTTACATGGGCTAAAGTTTATGTTTGACCACTGTTTATGTAAGTATTAAATATTGACTATTTTAAAAACTAATTAGACTAAATTACGAGACGAATTGATCAACGTTAATTCATCGTTAGTTCCTATTTACTGTAACAACATATTATTAAATCACAGACTATTTAGACTTAAAAAATTTATCTCACAGAATTATCTCCATCCGTAAAATTTGTTTTTAAATAGTTTTTAATTTAATACTTCAAAGTAGTGTCTAAACATCCGATATGACATGACCTAAAATTTAGAGAGAAACCAAACACCCGGACGTAAGATTTTTTCTCTAGCCCAGGCAGTGATATCAGTCATCCGATTTTGCCTATATGTGACCAGACATCTAATTCCATCTGCCTGTGACTTGGATCGTTTGCCAAAGAGGCAACTGCCTAGGAGGCATGATCCAAACACATCAAGATTTAATATACTCCCATCATCATAAATTGTAAGTCATTATGAAAATCTTAGAGAATCAAATCATCTTAATTTTGACCAAGTTATATAATAAAATAATAATAATAACAATATCAACTTAGTATCATTAGATTTTTTTCATCAAATGTATTTTCATAATACACTAATTTGGTGCTGTAAATCTTTATATTTTTCTCAATGATTTTGGTCAAACTTGAGATGATTTGACTCTTCAATATTCTTGAAATGACTTATAATTTCGAATGGAGGGAGTAGTAAGTATGCATTACTTAGCGGTGTGATTTGTTTAGGACCGCCATCTAACACTTTAATAGAATTCTTTTTATCAAAAATTTTGGTCACAGGTCCAATTTCATATTTTTAGATAAAAAAACTAGATGAAAAAATAAGCAAAACAAAAAAAAGAAAAATTATCAAATAAATATGGCAGAAATTATTTCTCTTTTATATTAGTAGTAAATATACTCGTACGCTGTAACAGAAGAAAATAAAAATTATCACATACGGAAGAACAACGGTACTAAGATACATTTTTATACCGCCTCAGACGACCTTGCTCAAAATTTAATGAAAACTGACAGTTTAGCCGATATTGCAGGGAAGTCTAACCGCAAGCCGTCAAGTCGAATACATTAGGAAAGATTTCATCCCAGTTCGCATCGGAAAAACCGAACGTGTTTTTTCAGCTCCAACATGCAAACTGGGTTTCAAAAGGGGTTAAGCGCTAAAAAAATCAATGACTAACCACCTAAGTTCAAAATGTGTTTAAGCGTTGCTAAGCCCTTAAGCATTTTTTATACAACAGATATTCAGAATTTTTGTCTTACACCGGACAAATTAGAGATAAGAGTGGAGAGCAATTGAAAAAGAGCAAATCAATTAATGACTAGGTCATTCTCTATCTCTCCACTCTTCCCCTTTTATAGGAGAGGTGTGAGAGAAATTTTTCATATTTCCTCCTAATGGGACTTGTATTTTAAAAAATACATCTAGATGCTACAATAGACCATAATGATTGTCTCACAAGTCTCTTAGCTATGTAACTGGGCGCACTGTTTGCCTAAACAGTCGTTTTGTCTGCTTAAACAGTAACGGTAAACAGAAGCCACGCGTGTAGTTTAGACCCTAAGCGACAAATTAAACGGTTGGACCGTTTAAACCAATTTAAACCTTTTAATCCCGTCTAAACAGCCTAATTAGAATCAAGTTAAACATGATCAAATAAAATAAACAACCGTTTTATCCATAATTATTCAATTATAGGACTATGACTGTCACAATCAACACGAAACTAATTAACATTGTAATTATATGAAGTGTCGTGGGATTTAGATTTCTTTCTAAAAGATTATTCGGTAGAATATTTGAATTTTACATGTATAAATAGGTAAGGTTTCTAATATATTTAATTTGTATATACACAGATATGCATATTTTATTATTATAGTACAAAATTGTTTGGACCGGTTAAATCCATTTAAACACTGTTTAAACCCTCTAAACGTTAACAAAGGGTGACCGACTGTTTACCGTTTAGGATAACATTGACTAGGCGACGTGTCCCATCTACTCACAGGGTCTCTCCTCTCTGCCTGTATCATCATCACCGCCGCCGCCCATACACCCCCGAGCCCTTTCTTTTTCTTCGTCGGCTATGATCACTCACTAGGTATTTTCACTCTTTTTCTCTCTACTTTCTGTATAAAATCATGTACCCAAACTCTAACTTAAAGGTATTTGATCAAAGGCGAACCCACCTCGCCCTAAGTGCTCTCCGACGAGCCGCACTTGTTTCATCAACTCGAGATGAAAAGAAAACCAGGCACATGCAGCGTTTATGGGCCATCTGGTAACAAGGCCCATTACCACCACACCCTTATTGCAGAGCTAGTGGCCCAAACATTCAGCCCATGTCGCCTTGGGGAACCCATGTCATCCTTCCCCCTTCCATGTAGTTCCCCAAGGGACCTAGTTCGCAGCGGAATCGGTGTCGGGACAACCAGACAGACAGAGCGATGAGCGATGCGGGAGTTGGGACGCGGCGGATCCTGCTTCGCATCGGAATCGGTGTTTTTTCAGCTCCGACACGCACATGCCAACCTATAAATCAAACGCGGCGCTTCTTCCCCTGAAACCAGAACCAAGAATCGGTGAACTCGATCGTCTCTGCATTGCGAGTCTCGCAAATAATCACGAAATCGCTTACAGCGCTGTCGTGTTGTCGGCCATCTTCGGTTCCATAATCCATATACCTACGTGAGTTCTTGCTTCTTGCGTGTGGCAATGGCGGGCGGCGCGGCAGTGGCGCCGAGCACGGCGGCGGCCGGGCGGCGGCAGGACTACCCCGGCGGGCTGACCCTGTTCGTGTTCATGGCGTGCCTGGTGGCGGCCACGGGCGGGCTCATCTTCGGCTACGACATCGGCATCTCCGGCGGCGTCACGTCCATGGACCCCTTCCTCGGCCGCTTCTTCCCGTCGGTGTACCGGAAGCAGGCGGAGTCGGCGGACGGCGGCAACCAGTACTGCAAGTTCGACAGCCAGCTGCTGACGCTCTTCACGTCGTCGCTGTACGTGGCGGCGCTGGTGGCGTCGCTGTTCGCGGCGTCCGTCACCCGCGCCGCCGGCCGCAAGTGGTCCATGTTCGCCGGCGGGGTCACCTTCCTGGCTGGGTGCGCGCTGAACGGCGCGGCGGCGAACGTGGCGATGCTGATCCTGGGCCGCGTGCTGCTCGGCGTCGGCGTCGGGTTCGCGAACCAGAGCGTGCCGGTGTACCTGTCGGAGATGGCGCCGGGGCGGATGCGCGGCATGCTCAACAACGGCTTCCAGCTCATGATCACGCTGGGGATCCTCCTCGCCAACCTCATCAACTACGGCACGGCGAGGATCGCCGGCGGGTGGGGCTGGCGCCTCAGCCTCGGGCTGGCGGCCGTGCCGGCGGCCATCATCACCGCCGGCTCCCTGTTCCTCCCGGACACGCCCAACTCGCTCCTGGAGCGCGGCCGGCCCGAGGAGGCGAGGCGGATGCTGCGGCGCGTGCGCGGCACCGACGACGTGGCCGCCGAGTTCGACGACCTGGTGGCGGCCGGCGAGGCGGCCAGGGCGGTGGCGCACCCGTGGCGCGACATCCGGCGGCGGCGGTACCGGCCGCAGCTGGTGATGGCGGTGGCGATCCCGCTGTTCCAGCAGCTGACGGGCATCAACGTGATCATGTTCTACGCGCCGGTGCTGTTCAAGACGCTCGGCTTCGGCGGCACCGCGTCGCTCATGTCGGCGGTCATCACCGGCCTCGTCAACCTCGTGTCCACGCTCGTGTCCGTGTTCACGGTGGACCGCGTCGGGCGGCGCGCGCTGTTCCTGGAGGGCGGGGCGCAGATGCTGGCGGCGCAGGTGGCGGTGGGCGCCCTCGTCGGCGCCAGGTTCGGGTGGAGCGGCGTGGCGACGGTGCCGGCGGGCTACGCGGCGGCGACGGTGGTGGTGATGTGCGTCTACGTGGCCGGCTTCGCGTGGTCGTGGGGGCCCCTGGGGTGGCTGGTGCCCAGCGAGGTGATGCCGCTGGAGGTGCGGCCGGCGGGGCAGAGCATCACCGTCGCCGTCAACATGCTCATGACCTTCGCCGTCGCGCAGGCCTTCCTGCCCATGCTCTGCCGCCTCAAGTTCCTGCTCTTCTTCTTCTTCGCGGCTTGGGTCGTCGTCATGACCCTCTTCGTCGCCTTCTTCCTGCCGGAGACCAAGGGCGTGCCGATCGAGTACATGGCCGCCGTCTGGAAGTCGCACTGGTACTGGAAACGCTTTGTCAACGACGACACTGACGGCCATGGAGTTGACATCGAGATGGGCCGCGTCGGCGAGGCAAACAAGTAGATAGATACTAGATTATATTTATACCCGCAAAAGTAGTTTATGAGCTTTTCGTTTAAAAAAACACAAAAAAACACGTGAGCTTCAATAATGTTCGTGGGCTTTATTAGTGATGTTTTAGACGATTTATAATGTTTGTGGCCGAGCTTTAATAATATATTACTTGTACATACATTAATCAAGACATTATTCTTTGTTTCTTCTGTTTTATTAAGGGAGAGCATGTTTGGGGGCTCCTACATATTATTTTGAACGAGCCAGCACCTTTTACAAATGTGAGATTTTGTACTTTGCTTGTAAAATATAAAATTTATCACAAGCGGCGCATGTTTAATTTGATCAAGTTCATTGATTTTGCACAGTTATCCCATGCGTATAACAAGTGACATTTGGTGAGAGCAATTTATCTCCTGCCTCCTCCGGCGCTCCCACCTCCTATTCTAGAAACGCCCATTTACAAATCTGCACACTTCATACAAAACCATTCTTCTTTACTAGTGCCTGATTATTTCCCTGTTGAGAAGCAACACAAGACATTCCAGATAGAAAGAAGGGTTATAGCAACATGTATCAACACGAGCTTCACTACATATAACTTAATAGGATTTGACATAAAAAACTTCCGAGTTACCAGATGGAAAACAACATAGCATCACCCATCTTCAAAATCACTACTTACTCCCCTAGTACAGCATATGTAGCCTAACGGGAAAGAACAGGCAAACATAATGCCCAAAGATCATTTCATTCTTCTTGTACTGCCCTGGCCTTGATTAGATGTCCCCTTCGTGTAAATATTTGCTGGAGCAATGTACGCCCTTCTGGACTGGGAAAGCTTTCAGACTAGGCAGAATAGTGAACTGATCTGGCAGCCCCCAGCACTGCATTTAGAGAGATCCGATCACAGCATACAACGGTCAAAGAATCCAATTTCTGTGAACGTACCAGCTCAGCCATTCCATTATCAGATACTTTATTGCATTGTTGGAGAGTGAGACTGCTCAAGGATGGTGCGCACGATAAGAAACTTACCCCAGAATCAGTTATCATTTCGCAATCCGCAAGCACGAGTGTCTCCAAGAATTGTGCAGATGAGAGGCTCCTCATCCCCTCATCACCAAAATTGCCGATGCCATTAAGCGTTAGAACACGAACGGGGGCAGACTGAACCAGCATCACAATACCCTGTGTTAAGCCTATTTCTGATGGATGCATATTCGAACAATAAGGTAAGGACAGTTCAACAACCTCAAGCAAAGGGCAGCTGCGACCTAGAACAACCAGGCTTTTATCGGTCAATGGCATCATAGTTGTAGGAAATTGGCGAAGTGAGAAGCTTCTAAGGTTGCTGCAGTTCTGGAACAGCGCGATCATATCACTCCTCTAAACCATCAACATAGTCCAGGCAAAGCTTCTCCAATGCTTTGCACTTTGTCAAAAGAAAAAAGAGGCCAATCTCTGCCACAGTTATAATATGTGCCAACCTCAAATCCTTCAGATTTTCGCAACTGAGATCATATTTATACAGGTGGTGAGCATCATAAGAGGGATTAGAAGGAGTCCCTGATGACCAGCAGTTTACAGTGATCTGAAACTCAAACTTTTCAAGCTTCATCCATCCTTGACCGAACTTTAGAAGGTCATACTCTTTGATTCCCTTGCAATTCTTTACCACAAGTTCCACCACTGATCCGGCCCTGCCAAGGTACTCCAGCCACTCCACGCTGCCCACTTTCATGCAGTCAACGAGATGGAAAGCAGATAGACTCTTGCACCCAACCGCTACCGAGAGAAGCCCGCTAGAACTTATAGCTGGGGCAATTTTCAGCCTGAGGGCCTTGAGCCTCTTGCAATCTGCGAGATAACCAATACCAGTGTCATTAATGTAGGAGCAGAAGCTTAAGGTGAGATCCTCCAGAAAACGGCACTGAGACAAAAGCACAAGAATCCCTCGGTTGTCCAACTGCCTTCCTTGTTTGGACGTCCAACCGGAGTAATTGATCTCTAATTTCCACAAGTTGGGAAACCGGAAGCAGAGAGATGACAAGGCTTTTGTTGCAGGGTGAAGGCTACAGCCAACGCGGATGGCAACCCTTTCCTCGGCCTCAGCATTGTAGAGCTGCTTTGACACTAGGGAAAGAGCATTCAGATCGCTTGTCCTTGTAATCCTCTTGATGATCTCAGCAAGCAGTGGCTCCGGGAGACCCTCCATCAACTAGTGGAGCTACACTACTTGAGTAATCTCATGTTGTCAAGCAGGCACAGAGTGCTGGACTGAAATTAAAGTGATCAGGAAAAAAAAACACTCGAATGCAATGAAATCATATGACAGCAGAAATACGCATCAAGAAGCATAGGCTTCTTTTCACTAACAAATAGCATGAACAGAGGTGGCGTTGTATTTATTCATTTTTTTATATAAATCGCTGAGGAGGCAAATAAGCTAGAGTCTACAAGCACCATCAAATTAAACTAAAACCCCAGGCATCAGGAGAAAATTCAGGAACGAATAACAAATTAACCTAGAACAAATCAACGAATTAGAAGTACAGACTGGTCTAGAAGCTAACACCCATGACAAACTGAAATCAAATTTTCAAAGGAGCACTTGACTAATAATCACATGGATCTTGCGAGCGTACAGCATGTAAACGACGCCTAGTGGTTCCTAAACCGACGTTTCTATCGAGCAAATCAAAACCGTTTGCCCCCAGCAGCAAACTTTACAGCCTAGAATTCGAGGTCCAGACAGTACAAAATTAACAAAGAAGCAAGGAACCGATTATGCTGGAGCATTATCTACCTCCATCATCTCTTCTCAATCAGGAACGCGAAAAAGAAAAAGAGCCCGAACCCAGATTGATCAGACCCAAACAGGCCAAAACAGAATCATATCTCGAAGGAACCGAAGATCCGAGGCTGGGGGTCAGCTGCTAGGGATGGGATCAGGAAGAGGCGGAAGCGGCGCCCACCACGGCTGGAATAGCATAAGAGCACAGAAACCGGCGGCGATGCACTCGCATGGTCGGCACTCCCCTCCGCTCCGGCGCCCGGCAATCCGGCGTCAGTGAGATATTTTTTTTCTCCTTTCATTCACTTTTCGAGCTGAAGGAAAAATATCTTCTTTGTGGTCCCCTGGAAATGTTGGGCTGGCATGGGTCGGGCCATCATGTTACGTGGGCCGAAAACTGCAAATCAGACGCGCAAGGCCAGCAGCTATACACTGATTTTCCACTAAAAAAAAGCTGCACACCGATTTTTTTTTCTCAAAAAAACAAAGCTGCACACCGAATTTCCCGTGGTTTCTCTTATATTCAGCAATATTTTTGAGATTTTGCGAAACCAAAAAATACATCGTATGTATTTTTCTTTATCTGGAAACTCAAATCGAGCGACATGCATGTCTGTTTTTTTTTAAAAAAATTGAATGTCTCGAGAACGTAAGCCTAAAAGTAAATGGAATGGACACACATTCTAGAGCATCCTGTGATTCATGTCTTATAAATGCACTCTCACCGTGCCATAAAAGTACAATTCTCATTTCTAAAAATCAAAGGTTTGAAGTTTAACTAAATATACAGAAAAATTTTAATATTTATGTTACATAATTAGTGCAGTTGGATAGATCATTTGAATATATTTTTTAATATAAACTTATGTGGAGATATGAATGTTACTAATATTTTCTATAAATTTAACTAAACTTAAAAAAAAATTATCAATTGTCCGGCACGAGTCTCGTAGCGATTATTTTTGTGAGGATGGAGCCAAGGCACATTATTACTAGGTGTGGAAATGCTCACACAGTCACTGAGTCACAGCCGCAGTCATAGACTCCTGAAAAACTGCTTGAAAACTGGCTTATTTTATTGTGGGGATGCCAACAAATTCAAGCAACCGCACACAAAGCGATAGTTTCAGCCTGTATCATAGGGAGAGTGACACAAATTAAAGTGTGGCGTTAGTTATTTCCTCTTTGAAACTAGCTAGCAGTATGTATCTATCTAGCTAGCTAGTATATCCCTGAAGAAAAAGAAAAGAACCATGCATGTCCAGCCTCCATAGTTGAACGAATTTGAACCCAGGTAGCAGGTCTTTCACACAGGACAAAGCACAAACCTGAGAAACTGTTGGTGGTGGAGCATTTTCAGCACATACAGGCATATATATACTCTATATTTTTTTGTCCAAGGAAAGGTTAAATCTTAAAAGGAGATATGCCAACGCTATGTACATTGAACTGAAGAGTTATATTAGCTGAGCTCAATCCACTAGAGCGACACCTGGAGTAAGGGATCGGAGTTGCTGCTTGGTGAATCAGAATCCACGCCATTATATTGGGGACCAAGATTGTTACTCCCTTTTTATCAAAAGGAAAAAAGAAAGCTACTCCTAGCTAAGAACAAAAGATCAGCTACATATATAGTTTACAGTATATATATTTGTGCCTTTGATCTTTCTTCACACTTTCCTGGCGTTGATTTTATGCCGTCCCTATCCTATCCGTTGCCATCAACAGCTTTTGGAAGGAGAGGAGCTGAGAGGAGAGGACAAGGACGAGGGCGGTGTCATTGGTTGATCCGGACCCACGCGGCACTCCGCCGCGATCTCCACAGGCCCGGCGTCGTCTGCGTAAGCGCTACGAGCACCCACCAACAAGATCCTTCGCATCTCAAAAAGAAGGGGAGGGGGATGCATGTCACCATCGTCGTCATTTCAGTCAGCGATGATTAGCTAGAGGAAACTTCAGCAATTATTAGTGAGTGTTGCTCTACTAGTGGTCAGGATTGAAACAAAGAAAAGCATAGAATAATAATACTTGTAAAGCAGAAGTTTTAAGAATCTACCTGTATGCAGTTGCAGATTGCTGAATTCAGCAACACTTTGTGATGAAAAGAAAATGCTCGACAGGCAGGTGTGTGCGTGCGTGTGGCTTATCCTGGGTCAGATGTGGAGAGAATCCCACTGCAATCGACATGGACACATGGGTCTTTTTGTGGATCGATCGATAGATCGATTATGACGACGAATACGGCCGGCCGGCGGCAGGTGTGAACCGGGGGCAGCTTAAAGAATCTGCTGAGAAGACGAACGTGCGGCTGCGATATAATCCCACATGCTTATGCTTGTTCCCCTGTTTGTTGGATGGACTGGAAAGGAACCGTCCTCCCTCCTATCCATAATTTGTTCGATCCATCGGAACAGCCAGCGGAAATCTCCGGTGATCCATCCGTCTCAGATCATCTCCTCCGTCATCCCAATGATGTGATCGCGACCGATTGATCGGCCCATCCACCGTTTCATTTGTTTGTTTCTTTGACAGTATTGCACTTGCTTCCAGATAACAGCTGTGAGCGGTGTTTGTTCGTTCATTCGATCGTTTGTTTGTTCTGGAAAAGAGGGTGTTGTCTGAGAGGTTTATTAATTTATTTGCGCTGAAAGATTAAATTTTATCACTGAAAAAGTGGCGCCCCCATTCTTCCCTGTGGTAAGGCAAAAGGCTAATGTGCACTATAATATTTGTTATTTTCAAAAAAAAAAACTATAATATTTGTAGTGCAGTCTCGCATTGACCTGAAAAGGCAACTAGTATATGGATAGGACCGGCCGGCATCCGAAGCTTTCGTTTAGTGGAGTAGTGGTAGTGCCTTGCAAGAACTTGCAACAAAAGATACAGCAACAGTTCCTTCTCAAGCTCCACGCGGCCCTCTGTTTTCTCTGTATCTCGTCAAAAGGCCTTTTATATATTTCATTCACAGCACGAAATGGTGAAGTGGTACTATACTACTATTGTTGTTGCCTGGAAGCTTTGCTTAAGCGTGCAGTGCAGAACTGCAGATCGATAAGGGCATGCAAGTATGAAACACCAACACCAAAGGTCCATCGGGAGTACTTCCCATGTCTATATACATGGACGTTACTTTATGAGACAAATTTATTAAAGCTAATTAATTTATTATTAGCAGATGTTTATTTAGCACTATGTAGCTTAAAAAATTGCTTTAATATTCTATATTAGTGTCAAATCTCTATGAAGAAACTATTTTTTAGACATGGGAACCAATCACCTTTGAAAAAGTAGGGGCATGACCATATCTGAAATGAAAGAGAAAAGGCATCAGATGATGTGCATGTTCCATTGGCTTGGGAAAGGCAGCACGTAGGGCGATTTAGATCAATTTTAGTTGGAAGTTTGACGCTAGTATATTTGTTAACTTTTACAATAGGTATATAACATGATTTTAAGTAGAGTTAAAAGATTCGTTTCGCGATTTATATGTAAACTGTACAAACATGCAAAAGATTCATCTGCATTTAATGTTTTATACATGTGTATCCAAACATTCGATGTAACGCGATGTGATGGGAAAGTTGGAAGTTTGAAGAGAAAAAAACAGGTCCGTACTGCATTATTATTGTCACCAAAAGCTTGCTTTACGTCATATTTCGTTTCACGTTAAAATTTTACACTCATCAAATCAGATGTTTAGACATATGTATAAATTAATAGCAAAAAATAACTAATTATGATTATGTGCAGATTATGAGATGAATTTTTTAAGCCTAATTAGTTCATGATTTGACAATATCATGCTACACTAAATATTTGGTAATGACATATAAATTAGGCTTAATACATTTATCTCACGATTTACGATCGAGTTATGTAATTATTTTTTTATTGATATCCGAAAAACCCTTTTGACAATATAAAGCATTTGATGTGACATGAAAATTTTTTACATCTTAGATTTAAACATCCCCAGTATCTTACGAGAATGGGCAATGATCTATGTTTGTGTACACATTCATATAAGTTTCTTCGGCCACAAGTTTGAGTGGTGGTTCACGTCCTTTGCATTATTTGCATAACCACAAAGTAGTATATATAAATAAAAAAACGATGCAAGAGACCGTCGGCGGCTAGGCGCCCCCACGCCCGCCGCCGGCCGGCATTCGCCCTCGACGGCGCTAACTAATACTCCATCCATTCTAAACTAAATACGTCTTGTTTTCTAAGAAGTTAATTTTTAAAGTTTAACCAAATATATACATAAGTATATTAATGTTTATATACATATTAATTATCATTAGATTAAGTGTAAAATATTTTTTAATGGTAAATCTAGTTAGAAATATAAATATTTATAATATTTTATATGTTTTTAGTTTGGTTAAAAGAAGTTTTGACTCCCCGTGAAATAAGAGGTTATTTGGATACGGATGGAGGCTTGAGTGCCGAGTTCGGTTGGCGCAGGATGGAAGCAGATCACACAAGTAGACACTAGTGCCAGTACAGTGCCATTGACAGCTGACGACGAACCTACACGTACTATTTTTTCGTGCTACAGTTGATGCACTCTGCCTCGTGGAACACATGCGACGGCCGACGGGGACGCGGGTCTTGTTAAAAAATGTTTCTGTTAGCTGTTGTTGCGAACAATCATACGTATTATACGTATCTCTTAAAGGGCTATCGCATCAACATGCACCTCCAATCACGCATATATATGGGCCAAGTGCATCATCCTCTGGTTTGCGCTAACTTTGACATGGGATTTTTTTGGAGCTTTAACTTCTCATTGTAAATACTGTAGCTATATTACTGTTCGTGCAAACGTAAGCTGCTGTTGCAAACAAATACTGTGCATCGAGAAAGTAGAATTTATCTTTAAAAGCATATAATTTTAATTTGTGACTTGGATGCGCATCGGGATAGAAACACACATCATGATTTTACCTTTGAGATGGTTCTTACGGCTACGGCTGTTTTATACTGTTACTTTTGTTTAAAGAAAGTCTTTTGTACGACTGACAAGTAAGACAAGACAGATTACGTTGCACTTGCAACCCTGGGCTGTTCCGAAGCGAACATGGCCGATGGATCCACGTCGAGACGAGCTCCTCGGTTGGCGTGTCGTGTCAAGCTGAGACGAGCCGAGATGAAGCACGCACGCACGCACGCACAAGGCTTGATGGCTAGTACTGTAGTAAAATATAGCTAGCTAGGTGATGAGGTGTCCACCGGAAACGGCCCTGCTTCGCACGCGTGTCCGCCTCCAGATCACACGACGGCGACCCAAACCCAGAAGATCGATGTCGTCGTCGCTGCTGCAGTGCTCGTCATGGAATTCGATCGATCGGAATCGTGTGGCGTGGCACGCGTGCGGCGTCTGCTGCGTCCTCGATCGTGTTAGGTGGACCGAGCGCCATTTCTCGTGCATGCGTCGACGCCTCCGATTGTCGTTGACCTCCACGGCTCCACTCCACTCGGCCGCCTGTGAACTGTGTGATACGTGTGCATCTGCCTACCTTTCCTCACGATTACAGCACGTATTTTTATTATTATTACACAGACACAAGATGGCAAGAGGGACAGTGATATTTTTCGTGTTGGCTCACGAAAGGGAAAATATCACATGACGGGGGCTCACCCTGCGGGCACGGACAAACAAACAAACAGAGAAACAGTGGTGAGGTGAGCAGTGACGCCATCCATGCGTGCACGGTCTGGCCACAACCGACTAGTACGATCCAACGGGCCTCACCAATACATCTCCAGCTTGCTCTCAAAAGCACGTAATTAGTGCACTGTACTGTGTCGTAATTAGCTGCTAGTTGCATGTGCGTTGCCTCAATTATCTTTGCCGACATTTTTTTCCTCTCCTTTTTGTTTCCTATATACAGTAGTTTATCTTGTACAGTACTATGAATTTATCGTGTTTCCGTGCTTTTGTTTACCGTGGGCCTATTTGATTGCCAAATAAATACCCTGATCTATCTAATAGACGGCCTGACAAGCAGCGTGATCCATTCCCATACGTTCACAATCTTAACGCTGTCACCATGAGATAAAAATAAAGATACACGGGAATTGACCGTGCGGATAGGGTGTTTTTTTGCTATCAAGTTTTGGAGTTTTTGGTTTCCTCCCAAATACTACTCCGTGTGGAAAACGAAAAATCCATAGCCTGCCCCGTGAGGCCGCAGACTGAAAAGGATACAAATATAAAATAAATAAATAAATAATAAAAGTATTTGCGTGCATAAAAAATCTGGCACGGTGTCCGTGTCCACCACGTGCTTTTCTGCTCTCGCCACACTTGCTGACTTCCATAAATACCCCCATCTCCCTTCTGTTCTTCCGTTCGTTCGTTCCCCTCTCCCACCACCGCCTCCTCGTTTCTTTCACGGGACACCACCAACAGCACCAGCAGCAATCGCGCTAATCGCCTCCGTTTAATCCCTTCCAAATCCGCGATATTCCCAAGAATCTTCTCTTCCCCTTCCCCACTACTCTCGCGCTATATCTCTCCTCCTCCCCACATCCCCATCCCATTGTGCTGCACTGCTCCCACACGCTCGGATTCTTGCTCGCTTTCTCCGCCTCGGATTCCATCGCCGCACCCTTTTCCTTCCTTCCTTCTTTCTTCCCTTGTTCGCCCAGGACTCTTTCTTCTTCGCGCTTCTTAGGCAGCTCGTTCTTCGCGGTTCTTGTTCTTGCAAGCCGTCGGATCGTACGTGCCTCGCGCTCGCTCGGGACTCGGGATCGCTCGGCGGCGGCGCCACCGTACCGCGCCCCGGACATGTGCGTGGAGGGGCTGGACGACGCAGCAGGGAGGCTCGGCTTCGGAGACCAGGAGGAGATCGACAGGCGCGCGGGTGCCGCGGTGCGTACCAAATTTCTCCCGTGATTTGCTGCTGTTCTTTATTTTTAGCTCTCGCTTGCCGCATGAAATTTCGTGCTTTTTTTTCCCCTCTCGCCGGCGACCCTCCCTCTAGTCTCGGGGCTTCCGTCCGCCGCTCAACCGCGGGGGTCGATCGGTTGCGGTCTTGCGGAGACGCAGAGAGGGAACCGATTTTCTCGGCGGTGGTTGGTCTTCCGTGCCACCCTCTTTTCCTGTCGAAATGCAAATGCTTCTTCCTACTAGGCACAAGTAGGAGATGGGTTAGTTATCATTTATTGGAGCACCAGTAGAATTAAACAACTCCCGTTATAATTCTTTTTCTCCTCACACGCTACTACAGTAGGTGTGAAACGGGGAGATGCTCTGAATCGTTCAACGGGAAGAAGTTTCTAGCGCAAAATTCAGGTTGCGTGGGGGAAAAAAATAAAAATCATTGCGGTTGTACTAGTACTAGCTTGCGGGACAATTGTTTGTTTCTGCGTTGCCCTGTTTGCATTGTACTTTTGATTCTGTGACAAATTTGTGGTACCTTTGATATGTGCATGTGATGTACTACTGCTCTACCAAGTCTCTGCAAAGTTCGTTCACAGGTGCTAGTGCTACTCCTTCGTCCTTTGTTTACTTCATATCAGAGCCAAATGTCGAAAAATAGTAGTGAGCCGTGATGCTACTAATAGTCTAATACTAAAGCCTTAGTGATGCTACTTGCCTTAGAGGACGGCATACTGTTTCATATATAGATTAGTTGTAAGTTGCTGATAATCCGCTATCTAGTCGGTTCATGAGCATGTACGAGTAGATGGCAAAATTCAGTTGGTACTTGTTCCTCCATGGAGGCCAAGAGGGAAAAAAAAAAAAGGTCAAAGGCCATGTTGTTCACTCTCTTGATGATTGGGCACTCCCTGCTGTGGACAACTCTTAGTGATCCATGTTCTTTATAGCACTTTTATCTATAGCTCTCAGGTATACAAATGTCATCTGGTAGCCCGTGGCTTAATGGGGGCACCTTTGTTCCTTTACCTACTAGCGATGTTGCGAACAGGAAGTGGATTATGGACTGGCGCACAAGAATGTACACCTGTAGGCTTTACATGGCTCTGCTAATTAGCTCAACTGTGACGAACAACCGGGGTTGCTGATGTCCTATCATATCGCCACAGCTGTTTGCTCCTTTGCCAAGATTATATGATGTTATAACCTTTTTGGCTGGAAGACAAGGTGGCACGTAGCACTTCTGTGCATTCTTGGGTGTTTTGTTTACTATTGCCCTCTCTAGAAATGGTACCAGTAGTCTTTCCCGTCCAATAGTGGTTTGCCTTCTGTCACAAACTTTACCAAATTGGACTTCTGGTTCTATGTCGCTATCAACCAGCTGAATGACTACTTAAGTATTGCGCTTTCTCTGTGATGGTAACAAGTATATCTAGGGAATTCTAGTGCTTGGCAGGGTGGGAGTGCGGGAGTAGAATTTTATTCAGTGCTTGGACTTAGCTTATTCGTTTTCATTATTTCTCAATCGAATCTTGTATATGATGCTTATGTTTTGGTTGAGTTGTTTGTCCTTTTCTACTGGGCTCTGATCCTCTTTGGATAATGTGCAGATGGAGAGTGTTTGTGAGAACACGGTGTGTGTTGAGTTCAAGCAGACTAAACTGAACAACTTTGTCCCGTTCATCCGGTCAGGGGACTGGTCTGATATTGGAAGTCGCGATCACATGGAAGATGCCCATGTGTGCATCTCTGATCTGGCAAAGAATTTTGGCTATGACTCGGTGGATGATGAAGTAATTTCCTTCTATGGGGTAATTACCTGTTCACTCTTAAATGTCGAATTCCTTTTTCAACAAGGAAATCGTATGACTTTTGGTTCTTCAAAAATTAGGAGTTTGTGTGTTAACCTCTTTTAGCAGTACCAGTTAGTGGGTTGCTTTTTGTAGTTTCATACTTGCAGGAATTTGAAATATCCTTTGTTTCTGTTCTCTCACTGGCTTTGATTCCTATTGACAGGTGTTTGATGGCCATAATGGCAAAGATGCTGCCCATTATGTCCGTGATAACTTGCCACGGGTCATCGTGGAAGATGCTGATTTTCCTCTTGAGCTTGAAAAGGTAGTCAAGAGGTCATTTGTGCAAACTGATAGCAAGTTTGCAGAGAAATTCTCTCATCACACAGGACTTTCTTCTGGAACGACAGCACTTACAGCAATGATTTTTGGAAGGTATTGCTTCGCATTCAATCAAATGTAACTTGTTTATGGTGTTGTCCATTTATTATGTTGTTTAATCACATGATGGGAATCATCAAAATCAAAATCTGATAAACAGAATTAGAGCGTACAGTAGAGATTCAGTTCACCCTAGGTTCTGCCAGTTTCTGGGCATGGATTCTTTTTGGGGATTATTTGAGTTGTCTTCAATTAAACAGCACTTAAAGGTCATCAGATTTCGAGTTTTGGACCCTCAATACCATTTGAGTTGAGTGCAAAAGGCTCTTCAGCTTAAAAGACACGATTTTTAGTTATTTCAAGTCATTGCCAGTGCTAACTGTTAGCCTAACTTGTGCAGGTCCCTTCTGGTGGCCAATGCCGGTGACTGCAGAGCAGTTCTCTCGCGGCGTGGCGCTGCCTTTGAAATGTCCAAGGACCACAGGCCTTGCTGCATCAATGAAAGAAAGCGTGTGGAGTCACTTGGTGGCTATGTTGATGATGGTTATCTGAACGGTCAGCTGGCAGTCACCAGAGCTCTAGGTGACTGGCATCTCGAGGGCATGAAAGAGGTGGGTGAGCCAGGAGGGCCCTTGAGCGCTGAACCAGAGCTCAAGATGGTCACACTGACAAAGGACGACGAGTTCTTGATCATCGGCAGCGACGGCATCTGGGAGTTCTTCTCGAGCCAGAACGCTGTGGATTTCGCACGGCGGAGGCTGCAAGACCACAACGACCTGAGGCTGTGCTGCAGGGAGATTGTCGACGAGGCGATACGGCGGGGCGCCAGCGACAACCTGACAGCGGTGATGGTCTCGTTCCACCAGGATGCCCCTCCCCAGAGCAGAGCGAACAGCAGGACAGGCAGGGTTGCGAGGAGCATATCAGCTGAGGGGCTTCACAGCCTGAGACTGCTCCTGGAAGGCCAGTGACGGCGCCATGGCGCCATTGCGGTCCCGTTCCTTCCTGACATTATTGTGCTACGTTGCTGAGTGTTAACTGTAAGTAGCGATTCCCTGTATCTTGGTGCTTGTTCTTCTTCCACTGTCAGTCGACATGCCAGGGTGGGTGACTATTCTTGTCCTTCCGAGAATAAACCAACGAGCCTGAGATCTCACTAGCTGATTGTGAGACACTGTAAATAATATATACAAGTTGGAGCTAGTTTATTAAGGACGAGTTAGCGGTGTGCATCCAGGGGGCTTTTGTGGCTCAGTATGTGATGTATTTTCCCCTGATTTTCTGTAAATAAAACGATGATGGGAGCTATTGATATAATCGATCTATTGTGTTCTATCATGTGTGCTCTCAATCGATTCAGATATACAGATCCATGTTTCAGATGTACATAATACCCTGTTTAAGTTTTTACAGTTCTTATTACAAGTTTTTATAGGTGCGGTCAGCAGTAAAACATACAGAGGCTCGGGAGTGGAAAACAGTCAGGTCAGCAGCATCGAGTGCTGAAGAATTTGGACACAATGAACCTGTACCCATACAGTACATGGACTAGAGAACCCGGACAAGATGTGATTGATTTCACATCGTACCATCCGATAGTAGCATGATAGCAAGCCGTCGAAAATCAAATCGGTTATGAAGCTAGCCTGTCAAGAGACTGTTGGAGAACGACTTGGGTTCGGACCTGACGGACCACCGGTGCTCCGCCTGATTGCCTCCCTGTACCGAGAAAGATCATGACGAGACGTCGTGAGCTTGCATTCGCGTGGTCAAGCGAGAAAGATTGCCCTCTCGTGCGCCCACACGCCTTTTGATGCCTGCTTTGCAGATTCAGCCTGTACTTTTGGCTGAAAAATAAGCGTCGATTTCGGCTCGTGTTGATTTATTATGAGAGAAAAATACTGTTTCGTAGCTGAAAATAAATGCCGATCAAAAGAACAGGCTACCCCAGCGGTGCCATGGCTCCCTGCATGACCCAGGTCAATGCAGACAGTTTGTCCGCTGTCTCCCAAGACATTTGCAGGCCACGCACATTCTGAAACATGGCTCCGTCCAGTCCAGACGAGGCAGCACAGCTGAGGCTAGCAGCTCGATCGAGGACAAGGAAGGAGCACACGAACAAATACGCCGCAGGCTGTGCCGCCCGCGCGACAAGCGGGCAACTTTCCAGGGGCGATGATGCACGCGGCGCCAGGGACCAAACACAAAACCTGACGACGGCCGGTAGTCTTAATTTGTCCTAGTGCTCAGCATCAGCGCAACCTAATCCAGGGACCAGCGGGCTAAACACGGCCCAAATTTCGCGCAGGCGGCCGTCCCAAAAGCCCGACACTGCTGCCATAGACTAAGCTTAAGCAAAGCATGGGTATGTGAGTTGATGACAGGACAGACAGTGGTACAGACAGCACAGCCTGTTTTATAGTAATCCTGTACCTTGCGTAGCCCCACTCTTGGATCCTGATAATAGGCATGAAATTAATGAGTACAGCAATCAGCGGGAAGATGCATGTACTATAAATATAGCAGCATGTCGTAGGCCAGATGGTTCAGAGTTCAGACCACTTTGCCTGTTTCTTTCTTTCTTTCTTTCTAGTAGCTCCTGCGTTCCAACTGAGCTGAGTAAAGGTGTACTACTAGATAGCATCTCCTCTCAAGTCACTCGACGACCTCTAATAAGCATACAAGTGAGGATGATGAGGACAGCTTCCTTGTCATTGGCTGCCGCCGCCACCGTCTTCCTGCTTCTGTTGCTGACGACGACCATGGAGGTCCAAGCCATCCGGCTGGACGCCGAGAGCCGCGCGGCCGTCAACCAGCAGCAGCAAGTCAACGTTGCCAATGTAAGCGATGATCCTGCCTTCTCTTCGTCACTAGTATCTGAACCATGGATCGAACCACGGGTGCTGATTACGGTGCCTGTGTTCTTGTGATATGTCTCATCAGCAGAAACCAAGCGAGAACGACTTGACGCGAAAGGACGCTGCCAGCGAGATGTCGTCGTCACCTGCAGCTGCTGCAGGGGAGAGCGAGACGAAGAGGAGCATCACTGCCGCCGCCTCTGTCGCTGGGCAGGAGGAGGTCGTCAAGGCAACGGCGCACAAGCTGCCTGAGTTCCACGAGGACTACTATGGCGCCAGCGTCCATGAACCCAGGCACCACTGAGCAGCATGCAGTGGTTATCCGATCCCATGGGCCATGGCTGCTCAGATCAGATTCTATTGCTTCTCCGATCCGATCACCTTTGTGCAAAGAGGAAGTAAGTAGGCTAGGTAGTACTAGAGCTTAGTCGTCGTCAGCATGCAGCTGTAGGCTGCCATAGTTACCTTCATTACTCTGAGACTGAGTAGCGAGCTATAGACAGACAGTAGCCGATAATCTTTCCTTTTTTTTCATCTCCTGAAAGGGAAATGTAACAGTTTTGATGCGCTAACTCTTCTTAGCTAAGCCCAAGCAAATTAATTTTTGTCTCTCTGCTGCTGCCAGTGCATGCATGCATGTACTCGTGGAGCCACAGTTTATGCGTTACGCCTGAGAATCGCACGATGTTGTCCATCAGCGACGACTGTGCGATTGTCTGTCGTGATACTGCTAATTGCTAAGAACATCACATTACAATGGACGTGATGTGATTCTAGTAGTAGACTTCTCGTTCTCGGACACTGACTATCTCGGTCAATGCTTGAACATGACTTTCAGAGAGCTTGGCATGTAGTACAAGGGCAGCCAACTAGGAATCCACTGTGTCGATCGATCAGCACCATAGTTGAGCAAAGCAGAGGTAGACAGGTAGTAGAAGATACTACCATAGCTAAGAAAACAGCTAGCAATCCAAGCTCCTGCTACTGCGTTAAACAAAACTGCGTGAACTCGTTTTTTCCTCACCCTGTCGACAAATCCGCTAAAAACAATGTTATCAGGAAGAGGCCGGTTTAATTTTTGTCCTGGCTTCAAGTTCAAGGCGAACCAGAGAACAGCTGACCTGCAATGTAATGTGCAATTGGCCGGCAGTTGTAAATTGGGCCTAGACGATGGGGTGGCCACCGGCGCGCACTGCAGAGCGCAGAGTGCAGACACATACACGGGCAAACGACGTCGTTTTGTGTGTGAGCAGGCAGCACCAACTCCAACAGTGGAAGCATGCTTGCCAGCGCGAGTGTGCTCAGCTCGATCGGCACTGCAGGTGCCGGATAAGCTGCAGTGTTCTTCGCCGGGGCTGTCGTTTGCATTGTGTCCGGAGTCCGGGGCCCGGGCCGGGCGGACGGTGACTGGATGTGGATGGGTGGTGGAGTAGAGTATTCGGGGTGTTACTTTCACGTGCCCAATTATCAGCTCATGCATGATTGGGCTACTCAGCAGCTGATCATGCTTTTGGTTTACGATATTATTATATTGTTACTATGAACCAACACGACTAAGTGCTGCAGAGTGCTAGAGTGTAGAGAATGTGGTACGCGACGTACTTGCATGCCTATCTAATTTATTTGCGTTACGGATCATTACCACTAGACAGACACAGTAAACATGTGAGGAAGGATGTTATGGATCGTTACCATTCGTATTCGTAGTGGAAGAAAAATTAGACTAGTCCGGTTCAATGTCGTGTGCATATATATATAATATATATCCCGCACACCGGTAGCATGAACACGTCCACACGCCTCGCGTTCGACGGTCAGCTGGAACGATGAGCACCATTACTGTGCTAGCACCTGACGCATGCCTTAGGCTTATATAGATAGAGGCTTGAAAGGACCAAGTTCTATTTTCGATGGGGTGTTCGGTACATTTATATATGGATGAGAATTTTGCTATCTCTAAATCAATTAGCGGTACGGTACTGATTGATGTTTTATGCTCTAGCTCTACATTGAGGCTTTAAACATTAAAGCTGCCCTTCAATAAAAGCCCATTTGCCTTTCATTAAATTCTATTAATAGATGATTATTATGTTTTATATTTCACATTTTCTAGACAAAGAAATTTTTATTCCGGCCTCTGCAAGAAGTTTGCACACCACCAATTCTTATTATAGTTTCAAACACCGATAAAATTTTAAGAAGCTCACAAAAGCGAAACCAGGCAAGTGTGAGCACCTAACCAATCTATACTTCTTATATAAACAAACCCCACTAGTGAATTTTCTTGACATGCAAGCTGTCCACATCAGCAATCCACTGAAACTTGCAATTAAAGTCAACTAGCACATGTAATTATGATAGCTATCTCTTCATGTAACATTCATTGAGTTGTCCACGTCAATATGTCAAACCATTCACCAAAATTAATTTCAAATAGTTTAATTTATATAACTATAAATATATAAGTCTAATATTTTTTTAAATTATCTGGAATCGCCGCAGCAACGCGCGGCGTATTCTCCTAGTTCTTTTAAAACACGACCACCCATGCTTGCGTGAAGACCTCCATAGTTAAATTGTCCAGCGTGCGACAGACGTACTTCCAAGGTGATCTGTTACCCTCTCTTTGCAGGATATTCTAGAAATGAGTATAATAAGTTATCCTGAAAATAACCTGTAAATAAGAATAAAGTCTTTTTTCCACTTATGGATCCAATCCATAACAAGGGTCTGATTGCCTCTTGGTGACATCACCAACAAAAAAAAATCCACACGCCTTTAAACGGGACATATATATAATTTGTTATGCGGTCACTGTAACGATAATACAAGCTATTCTTATTAGATTTGTTGCTAATACAAAAAAGTATTAATTGTTGTATAGAAAATTGATAAATGATTGACTCACTATAACGATAATACAAGCTCATTTTTGTTGCTAATACAAGCTATTGTGTGCATATGTCAAGAGTTTAATGCTGGAATGCAACCCACAGCCCATTCAATTTTCATTCGTTTACTGTATCAACAACCGATGTCCATCTACAATCGTAAACGACAATTTTGATAAAATATGTGGGATAAAATTACGAAGTTATTAGAAATTTAAAGGAAAAAAACACCCTTATAATATGCGATAAGGGCTGCAAATACCAAATTCCGCCAGATAATAGATTTTCATTGCCTTCTATGTTGTTGGCTTATTACTGCTTTTTATTTACATTTTTTTTAGGGAACATATATTTATTTACATATTGACTGGCTGACTGATTTTTTGAGTGGAGATTGGTTGACTGATGCGAGGGTAGGCCTTTTTTTCCCTTTTTTTTTTTAAAAAAAAGAGGGTAGGTTTGTGGACAGGGGTCATACATTGGCCATCAAATCAACCGCGCCGCGTTTTAAGGCCCTGTTTAGATCCACTCAAATTGCAATTGCAACTAGTCACATCAACGTTGCGGCACATACATGAAGCATTAAATGTAGACGAAATATTTACATGTACATCACGAGATGAATCTTTTAAGCCTACTTAGGCCATGATTGAACAAAAGTTATCAAATACAAACAAACGTGCTACAGTACAAAATTATAACTACAACTGAGATCTAAACACATCCTTAGCCCTCGTAGCAGCCTGCTTGTAGCCCAGTCCTCACCTGTGCGGCCCATGAATTTCGTCGAACCCTGCTGTTGGCAGGGTGGGCCGTGGTGCATCCGACCGCGACGGCCTCGTCGGCGGGCGACGCCGCCGGAGGCTTGCGCGCAGGTCTCCATCCCCGTCGCCGGCGTCGGCTCGCTGGTCGACGTCGTCGGCAGTGTCGAGTCGAGACAACAACGCTGTCTGCGTGCTCTCCACTGCCCCTCCGGCCCCTTATCGTTGTCTACCACGTCGCTGCCAACGACGTGGATGCAGTTCGTTTGTTCAGTAGCCACGCACGCACGCGGTGCACCACCTGCGGCAGCGCGAGAGCACGTGTGCCACAAGTAGGTGCGGTACGTTATGTAGCATATCCAGGGCACGACCCAGAGAGGCGAACACTGTATTATTATTCTATATATACTCCCTCCGTACAAATAAATATATAATTCTCATTTTTCGAGGAGTCAATCATTATAAACTTTGATTAAAGTTATATAAATAAACATTAATTTTTATAAGAAAAATAAGTATTGTTAGATTGGTTATGAAATATATTTTCATAATAAATTCATTTCGAGACATAAATGATAATACTTTTTGCTATAGATTTGGTCAAAATTGATATAGCTTGATCACCAAGCTTCCCATAGTTGTATAATCATGTAGACAGATGGAGTATAATATACTGCCATATATAAACTATACGTACTACCAGGTCCAGGGCCAGCTCTTATACAGCCCTTTACGTCTTGCTCGACACTATTATTATATTGTACAAAGTGTCGTATACAAGTACATATAAGTACAGGTGTAACAGGTCTCCGTCTCCTCCGTGGAACGGAATGTGTTTTGTGGGAACCGTACCTGATCACAGCTGAGCTACCCCCAAAGCATAATGACCATACCTGGAAAAGGAAAGCCGGCACCACGTGGCCGAAACTGGCTTCTATTTGAACCCTAGGGTTAGGCGTACAGCTGTGGCGGCGGAATGTTCGAGACGTGGCTGCACATGCTCACCTGCCACCTGGACTCTAGTGGAGGATCCAGCCTGAGCCTGTGGTTTCCGTTTCTTGCCGAGCTGCCATGCACCAGCCGGAGCCGAGCGCCGAGCCGGAGCCGTCGTTCGTTCGGGCCCTGCCGTCTCGTCACCCATGTATACTTTTACGGTATACCAAAAGACCCAACCCAGGTTGGCAGGTTCGCATAAAAAAGAAGAAAAGAGAGGTTCTTTCCTTGTGCACGAAGAATGTTGAGCCCCGGATAACAAGGCAGCCACCTAATCACTAATCAGTAATCACTGTGCAAGTTGCAAGAATAATTGACAAATAAACAAACTCAACAGAGGTGGCCGTTGCTTACTTCACTACTTCAGTACTCGCAAGAAATTCGCGTCTCCATACCGGCCGCCTCGTGGAAACCAATGCTGGCCACCGATATGATTCTTTAAAGTTTCATCAAGAGCTTTTAGCAAGTAAGTACATGAGGCATGATTCGTGGCAACTAGTCGTTTGATGGTGGCCGCCACCTCGACAGCGAGCCGGCGAGCGCGAGGAGGCCACACATGGAGACTCCTCCGGTGTAGGGGCGAAGCCGGCCGGGTAATAGCCATAAGAAGGCCAAGTACTCATTGATTATTGGAGGAGCAAATATCTACTATTTTTTCTGCAAATATATACTAGTGAATATCTATATCTATTTTTTTCTCCAAATACTAGTAGCAAGTTCGATTCCGCGTCCTGATTATTCTTTTTCGCTTTTTATTTATATATCATTAGTGAGCCTTTAAAAAGTAAAGACAGGGGTTAATGGAGAGGCATCACATCAGATAATCACAGTTCACAGCACCTTTCGCAATAAACAAAACTCACTCCAGACCACACGATTTGGGCATATCGTATCATTGGGCCCCTTCCCCGATTTGCCCCTGCCGGGTGTCCGGAGCAGTTAATCCAGTGCCTACGAGTGTAGTATTTCCTAGCCGCCAGTTTAACCGCGTTCCATGGGCAGTTTGGGAACAACGGCCGCGTTTAGACACAGCGCCAGCGCCACTACTCCTGTCCTGTCCCTGCCACTAGCGCCAAATCCCACTCTTTGGACACCTCTAATTCTAAATCTAATCCCCACAAGGCAAGGACAGGGAGGCGAAAATCCCGTTAAATTTCCCAGAGCCAGCCAGAGGGCGAGCGGGCGTCTGGCGACGAACAGTCACAGAGGACACGAGGCGGAGGGAGGAACCAAAGCAGAAAAGCATCCGTCTTCCATCTTTGCCGAACGACCTCGACCCCCATCTCATCTCATCTGGCCATCTCTTTCCTGCTCCTACCCGGCCTTCTTCCGCAAGCCTCAAGCTTTGTTCTCGGAAGAGCGTCGGCGGGGACGGGGGACAAAAGCCGCGGGGGGAGAGACCGAGTTAGGGTGCCGCCGCCGCACCGGTGAGCCACCCAGCCATGGCATTGCCGGTTCCCTTCGTCCGCCTGGCGCTGCTGCTGCTCGTCGGGCTGCCATTCTGCGCCGCGCATCCCGGACCGGCGGGGGCCTTCCCTGCTCCTCGCCACTTCCAGAGGCCCGCCCTCCACTCTGGTTCGTGCAGCAGCCCCTTCTCGCGATTCTATTTATAATATTTACTTGATTTTACTCTTTTTGCTGTGTATACGTTGCAGAGAAGAAGAAGAAAAATTGCTTTGCTTGCTCTTTTGATTCAGTGCGAATTTAGCGTGCAGACGGTTCTTCTGCATGCCTCTTGTTTTCTTTTTCCAGTTCGCTTAAAAAAGAAATTATACGTCGAATTCTTCTTCTTGATGCGGAACGGTCCCCAAGAATTTTGTAGCCTTCTGTGGTCCTCAGGTTATTTGCTCATCTGTTTGGTGTCCTTTTCTTCTGCTCCTTACAGGGTTTATTATTCTCCGAAAGAATCCTACATTCGACCCTGCCAAATCTTGGTTCTGGGTCATGTGCAGTGTTCTCTATCAAATCTGTGCCCCTTTCTTTTGGAAAAGGAAAATTCGAGTTCTTTCATCCCCTCCTTATCTTGGCTGTCCAAACTCCCTTCGCTTTTTTGCCATTCCCATGCCCCTGCATCTGTTCTGTTTTTCTTTTCTGTAGCGAATCGCTTTTCTACTGCGTTGAATACATCGGTCGGTGTCAACTTATAGTGTTCCCAAATTCAGTGTTTTTTTTTTAAAACAAAAAACAAAAACAAAGCAAATTCGTCTTGTGTCACTGCCTGTGGTGCCTCCCTTTACCCTTTTACTGCGTCTGCTGTTCCTTCCGTTTTGTACTGCTTTTCTGTTTTCGGTACTGAGTGTTGTAACGGTCTGAGTGATATTCGCATACATTTCTTGTTTTAATTTCTATTATTATGGCTGAGTTCTTGCTTACCCACAGACACCTAGCTTTTACTCGTAAGAATCTTAATTTAAAAATAACATTAATTCAAGTTCAATCCTCTCATGACTACTGAGCCACTACTGCAGAGGATGTTATAAATAAACCAGTGAAAGACTAATAAAAGAAAAAAAAAAAGAACATAGTTATATTAAACCACCTGTTGAAAATGCCTATTATCTGGGTTGAAAGATTTGTACTTTTTGTTGCTGGTGATTTTCCTATTATGACAAGGTAATACAACTGTCAAAAGCAGATGGATTTGGCTTGGTGGCAAGGAGGTCAATTGCTGAAGCTCCTACTGACATCAGCGTGACTACGAATGGCTCCTTTATATTGGCAGCAGATAGGACATATCGAAGGGATCCCTTGAATGGTTTCAGGAAGTACCCGGGCGGCTGGAATATCACTGAAGTGCACTATTTCTCTGTAAGCCATTTATTTCCAAAACTGCAACCCTATCGTCTGCTTACATTTGTTGCCATTATATGATATTTGTTCTGATTTCTTTGTTGGTAGTCTGTCGGATATACAGCAATTCCGCTGTTCGCCATTGCTCTGGTGTGGTTTGTGATCTTTTTCCTGGTTATGCTTGGGATTTGCTGCCGCCATTGCTGTTGCCCGCATCACACCTACAAGTATTCTCGAACAGCATATGCTCTGTCATTGATACTTCTAATACTGTTCACTTGTGCTGCAATGTAAGTTCCATTCTTCCATAAATGTGTCATTTTTATGAGTCCTTGCATATATTTTGAGCTGTATGTGCTGATCAAGTTTCATTCAATGCTAGTGCTGGATGTGTTATGCTGTACGATGGCCAGGGCAAGTTCTACAAGAGCACAACAACTACTCTGAAGTTTGTTGTTAGCCAGGCAAATTATACTGTCGACAACCTTAGGAACCTATCTGATAGTTTGTCTGCTGCAAAGAAGGTCGACATAGCAAATTCCTTTTTACTGCCTCCTAATGTGCAAAGTGAGATAAATGAAGTTCAAGGAAAGCTGAACTCATCAGCTACTGATCTTGCTATTAAAACAACAGATAATGCTGCAAAGATTAAAAAGGTGCTAAACAGAGTGTAAGTGTTTTCGCCTCATATCACTGAGATATCATCTAAATGATGCAACTGATAGGAGAATGGATTTTGTGCTTGTGGTTGACCAATTTTATTTCAGGCGTGTTGCTTTAATTGTCATTGCAGCAGTGATGCTTCTTCTGGCATTTATTGGCTTCTGTAAGTACTCTTTTTTTTTTTTGGTACTGGCCAGAAAATGTTCACTGTTTTGTATGTTTCTAAACACATATGCTAACATAGTAACTCTTGGCTCTGACAGTGTTATCCATCTTTGGTCTGGAATTCCTTGTCTCTGTGTAAGTTGCCTTTGCTTATGATCTTATTTTAACAAGCTGGAGATATCACTCATTGTTCCTATCTTTTACAGCTTAGTTGTTATTGGATGGATACTGGTTACTGGAACGTTTATCCTGTGTGGTGTCTTCCTTCTTCTGCACAAGTAAGTATTCTAATATAATAAACACATCACAATACTTCACCGAGTAGCACACTTGCATACCAAGTCCTATTAAGTTATCCCTGTTTTATACAACCAACCTGTAGATAGCTACCTTGTATTATATAGCCTAGAATATATAGAAAAAATGGCGCTTTTGGTTTTAGGTTCGAGTCCTTTTCAATTTGAAGTCTTATCTTGTTTGGAGCATGCTAGCATGGCGGTGATCTAGCACTTGCATCAAGCGACCATCAGTCCATGTTTGTAGGCTGCATCCTGCTACCAGTTTGCATTGCAATTGTCTATCCAATGACATCTTGGACTCAGTTCAGGGGCTCTGGGCTCCATCCTTGCATCCCTGTAGGTGACTAGGCCTTGTTTATTGTGTTGCCTTTGACCCAACTTCGCTATTCTTTGGATTGCTTACTGTTGTTTAACCTTACATCTTTCATGCTCCCAAACATCTCTTTCCATATATTTAAGATTGGTTAGATCTATGAAAGAGCTTTGTTTGTAAAGTACTCGCTCCATTCCAAATTATAAGGCATAATGTATCTAGAAAAGCCAAAACCGTCTTACAATTTGGAACGGAGGGGGTATATTATAGCTATTTATTTTTTGTAGGTACACTGCTTAGTTTGTTTATTTCATTTCGCTTGTAAGCCAAATCATGGGTAACACCTTTTATCTTTCAGTATTAGACACCAAACTTTGATTGCCTGGGAGCAGTTTTTTTTTTTTTTTTTTCCAATTCCAGGTATACTTTTTTGCTAGCAAAAATTGTACACGATTGTAAATTAACATGTAAGATGTTACTATCAGTAGTAAAGCACAGAAAACAAAACTGGAGCTGTTGGTACCGCTACATTTGGTTGACTAAACACTTCTCCCTTTTGACATCAGTGTCTCATCTTCTGTGTACAAAAACAGTGTTGTTTCAGATACTTGTGTTGCAATGGAAGAGTGGGTTGCTCACCCGACAGAGCACACTGCCCTGGACGAGATTATCCCCTGTGTTGAGCCTGCGACAGCGAACGAATCACTGTACAGAAGTAGGCAGGTGACATTCGAGCTGGTGAACGTGGTGAACCAGGTGATCTCCAACGTTTCGAATAGGAACTTCCCTCCACAGTTGCCTTTCTACTACAACCAGTCGGGGCCATTGATGCCTCTGCTCTGCAATCCATTCACGCCTGATCTGAGGGACCGCAACTGCACCAGAGGAGAGGTTACCTTGGACAATGCAACCCAGGTGAGTCGAGTCGGCACTCCATTTCACGCCACGATTTCAAGATTTTCACTACATTTGGATGGTGAGCGCTGATCCATGCCTCCCTTGCATAAAACATTGCAGGTTTGGAAGAACTACGAATGCCAGACCACCACGGTCTCAGGAAGCGAGATCTGCACCACCGTGGGGCGCGTCACCCCCAGCATCTACGGGCAGATGACGGCGGGCGTGACGGTGAGCCAGGGGCTGTACCAGTACGGGCCTTTCCTCATCCAGCTGGAGGACTGCACCTTCGTGCGCGACACCTTCACGACCATCAACCAGGGCTACTGCCCCGGGCTGGAGCGCTACAGCAAGTGGGTGTACGTGGGCCTGGTGATGGTCTCGGCGGCGGTGATGCTGTCGCTCATCTTCTGGGTCATCTACGCCAGGGAGCGGCGCCACCGCGTGTACAGCAAGCAGCACCAACACTACCCGGGGGAAGACAAGCCGGCTCCGACGGTCCCTGGCGCCTGATGGGCATGGGCCGCCGTTGCTCTTCCTCCTGTGCCGGCGCTGCTGTGCATACTCCGCACTAGGTTTGGTCTTGGTTAGATCGCTGTAGACTGGATTGTTCGTTTGGTTTCCTGTTGCTGATTCTTCTGTAGACGAAGTTGATGTGTATTCTCGTACTGACGGTAGCTGGATTTGTGGGTCGAACTTGCTTGAGAGGCCCAGGAGTGATGTACAGTCTTGAACGTGGAAGTGGAACTGTAAGATTGCATGTTCTTCAGTTCGTTTCTCTTCGCCTGTGGGCTGTGCTGTCATCTTTTTTATGTATTTTTTTATGATGAGGTGTGTGTGGCATTGATGCTGTCTTGCTGACCCTTGGCCGTCGTTGGTTTGTACAAGCGTAGAGAGCAGCATTGTTTCTGGGGTCAAATAAAAAATTTTCTCTAGATTTTTTTTTAAGCAACACCACTCTCTTTATGCTCCTATATACGAGAATTGTACATGCCACCTTCAACCACCGCAAAAAAAATCATCTAAATTCAAAAAAAAAAATTACACATGTAAATAATATGATGATATACAACCTTGTAAAATATCTTGTTCAAACTCGACTTCGTTTGTAAGATATAAAAATAACAAATTTTAAGCCAAAAAATTATCCTAGTGATTTATTAGAAATTTGTTATTTTTATATCTCACAAACGAAGTCGAGTTTGGACAAGATATTTTACAAGGTTGTGTATCATTATATTATCTACATGTGTGATTTTTTTGGTGAATTTAGACGGCTTTTTTACCGTTGTTTGCACATATTTTCATAGAGGTGGTGGTTTGCACAGAATACGTGTTCCCTCTTTATTGAGCTATACAGAAGGATTCAACATATTACAACATCATCAGGTGCGCTCAGCAACTACACATGCCGCTCTAACTCGGCATGAATTGTAGACGGTAAGATGTGTGATGCCTTGCGCTTAAAGGGCCACATGTTAAAATGGGCCCTGAAAAGCCCGTCAATGGACACGGGAGCAGAGACGAACTGCATGGGCTCGTGTACTGCAGTTCGTCCGGCCTTCCCACGAGGTCCAGGAGCAGAGACGTGCTCCAGGCCTCTCTGGTGCTAGTCCTCGTGAGCGTCTCTCAACTGGGCTTGTATCGTGGGCCTTCATTTTCCGTAACAGCAACTTTGTGCATCCTTTGCCCATCACCACCCTTTACCGTAGGACTGTTCATACGACAATCACCGGCTTACCTAAAAAAAAAAAAAAAAAACAGTCACCAGCCTGCCCTGCGGCCATCCGTTTTGCATCGTGTGGCTTCCAGCGCCGCTTCACATGGGCATCCAAAGGCTTCTTGGACCCACACGCCAGAACCCCAGCCTTAGGGCGTCCTCCGTTATACGAAGGGTTCTAATTGCTTCGGCTTAATCTGTGGACTTCTGTCTGTTGCTACCTTTTTAGTTTGTCTTTTGTCTCAGGTGCTAGTTGCTTTGGGCAACTCGTTTGGTTGAGGTTGTGGTGTACCTCTCCTTTTTTCTGTGATCTGGTCTGTAACCCTTCCGGATGTTTATATTTCCGTTGATCCTTAATGGAAAATAGGGTTTCCTCGTGTAGAAAAAAATCTACCTAGTTCAGAAAATGAGATAATTTGTGAGCCTATTCATAAAGAATGAGAAAGGGGAGAGAATATATAGAATAAAAAATTATTTATATTAGCAAAATGACGTGTACCGTCGTGTGTTTCAACGGAAATAGTCTTCATCATGAATCAAACTAACATAGACATGACAAAATGTATTAAATAAAATCTACTATACTACGAAACATTAAATTATTAGTATGAACGAAAAGAGAATCGATGAGAACCAAAGCTGATGAATGGCAACGCCCAGCGAACAGTCCAGCAGGCAGGTCTGAGTTTGAAACTGGCGCTTCCTTTCCGTTGGACCAAGAACATGTCAAAGCAGGTCAGTGGCAGTGTCGTGCTGAGTGGGCTGGACAAATGTCTTAGGGCGGTCGATCAATTTGATCCCACCCCCGCCCCTCCTCCAGGTGTAGAGTCAGGCTGTGTTTAGATCCTAGTTACAGTTGTAATTCTGCACTGTAACACGTTCGTTTGTATTTGACAACTTTTGTCCAATCATGGTCTAAGTAAGTCTCGTGATGTACATGCAAAAAGTACAAACATGCAAACATTTCGTCTACATTTAATTCTCCATGCATATGCCGTAACGTTGATGTGACTAGTTGCAATTGCAATTTGCGGTGGATCTAAACAGGGCCTCAACCCACTACCCAACTCACCAGACAGCACACCTTGAGGTGCGTTGAACCTGCAGCCTGCACGTCTCAACTTGCCCCGCTCGGTTGGCAATGGCAGGGTCAGGCAAGGCCCAACCAAAGGACAAGGAGCGACGACAATTGCTCGTGCCCGGAGCATCTGCCCAGCCCGCAGCCATGGTTCTGTGCCAGAGTCAACCCGTAACCACGCACCTTAACCTTGCACGGTTGCATGTACTAGCTGACCAGATCGCCGGCACCGGCAGTAGCAGTAGCAGTACAAGGGGGGAGTACCCTTTGCGTTGACTCACCCTCCTTCTCCTTGTCATCATCATCGGCACTCGGCAGCCACTTCTGACTGGCGGCTTGACATGGCCAATTGCCATGCGCCCAGGGTGCCTGCACTGCACATCAGCGCGTGTCCGCGTCGTGGTGACTAGGCGCACAGCCGCAGTCACAGGGCAGTGCTGGTCTGCTGGAGATGATCAGATCCGACTCAGATCCCAGAGGCGGAGGGATTCCTCCAGCTCCAGGGCGGTCGTCACTCGTCAGGAAACAAAAGGGCACGGTCAATGGCGACCATTGACTCCTGACGTGTCTGTCATCTGCCCGACGAGTTGCCATGCATGCAATGCAATGCAATGCAACCGGCTGCCTGACCAGGTCCCCTTGAATTGAAAGAGCTCGCTGTTGCTGCTGCATCGTCTATCTTCTCCGCCCGCGCAACGTGCAGATGATGGCGCCGCGCGCGGAAGAAGAACGGTCCATGCATGGACCTCCATCGAGAACGGAGCTAGGAGCACTGCACATGACGGAGCCGTGCGCTGCTGCGGCTCCAGAGTCCAGACCCGCCGTCTCGCCTCCTCACCGCCATGTCACACCGGCGGCTTGCTGTACGTCGCCGGCAACCTCTTCTCTTCTCCGCAGCATTGAACACATGTCTCTCTCTCCAGTTCTTTTTCATTGGGTGCTGTCGTACGTCCTGATCCTGACCGACTAAAATTCTGTTTTATTTTTTAACATAAATAAACAAAGGCTACATGAATCAAGTCATGGAATGCTGGGGGTTTTTTTTTTTCTTCTTCTTCTTCTTGTTTTCTCCTCTCTGTCTCTTTCACGGGCTCCACTGAAAAGCGTCGACTTTAAAGTCTCCGGTTCAGAGTTAGGCGCAACGCAGGTCTAATCCTGATCCTACTTCTCTCCACTTCATCTGAACAGACTGAACAGATGTTGTATCTGAATCGCTTTTGGCTTGAACCAACGCTCAGGAATCTGTTTCGAGCTGACATTATTATTTCTCATGAACGAGGGGGTGATGGAGAATTGAAGATCGATCCCTCTGCACACTGCAATGCACGGCCGGGACAGATCGAGGAGGAAGGAGAAGCCTGATAGGTCTTTGCCTGATCAGTAGCTCCGCGTAGCTGCAGAGTTTTTCTGTCTATATACGGCAGCAATTAATCCACTGAAGAGATCTGCAGGGTGCTTATCTCTTCCCTTCTTTAGATTAGTCCTCGTTTATTTAGTGGACTGCTTGTTTATTAATGCGCGCCAGGCGTATACAGCTGGTGCAGTGTGAATCATAATAATATCGCAACGAACAGAAACCACACAGGTACTGAAATCTTCGCCAATAGTTCTTATGGGTGACAGTGATCCTTGTTTTTCTTCTGTTAGAGATACGAGAAAAGTATGGCGGGCCCTTGGAGGCCAAACGGGTCATCTTTCGGTGATGTATCCAAATGCTTTATTAATTTTGAGCAATCTGACTGATTCTTCCTTCCCTTGTAGATATCCTCTTGATAAGACAAAAAAAAAATTTGCTAGCTAGGGCGATGTTTCTGACCTGAGAGAAAGCTACTGATTAGTTTGTCAGCTGTCTGTACCATCTTATATAAAAAAAATGTATGTACCATGTTTTGCGAAATTGTCCCATCTTTCGAAGACAAAGGCTCTGTTCGCTGAAACTGAAAACCGCTGAAAATAAGCGCTGATACTGATTTTTTATGAGAGAAAAATACTATAGAAAGGCTGAAAAATAAGTGGTTTTAAGCTCAAACGAACAGAGCCAAACATTTCATATCGTCAGTGACAGCCAAAGATCATCTTGTAAAAAAAAGAAGAAAAGCTTACAAGGAGCACTGAATCGCATTAGTTATTTTTAGTACCAATTGACTGATGAGCCTGAAGTAACTTTTTTGCTCCTTTTTAGAGATCACTTCGTTCAAAGAAAATTCACAAATCACGCATGCATGCAGAAGCTGGTTTCATCTGGAAAACCGACTGACCTTTCGGCACAGAATATCCTATCGCCGGTAAGTATTTTTCACACAGCTGTGCCAGGAGAAACTATCAAGGAAGTCGTTAGCGTCGCTGTCCTCTGGTGTTTGGCCTCTTCTTCTGATCCAGGCTCAAGATGTTACCGTCAGGTTAATTTGGCTTCACCTAGAAGCGTGGCTTGGCCGGCTGGGCTAAGCAACAAAGTCTCTGGAGCGATTAGCTGGACATTAATATGGCATAGTCATCTTCATCTTTGGCTTTCGGATTTATTTTTACTGATAAAAATAACACACGAAAGAAAAACATTGCTTTGGATAAGCCTTTGGAAGTGACATATATATGCAATAAATAAAGGTTTTGTCTGGATGAAAGGTACTACTGGTATTGCCCTCTTCAACAGTGGGTAATTGAGGGACGAAAAAAGCTTTTTCTTTGGGCAGCTAAAGTTGAGGGTGAAAGATGGTGACCTAACAAATGGCATGCCACACTAGTGCTCTTCTCCATTGCCAAGATTATTGTTCTCTATTTGTCAAACTCGGGTTGCTTCGTCCTCTCTTAAATGATATGACAGCGCTCGTCCAAACCATTTATAAAAAAAATCACTGTGGGTTGGTACGGTTGTTTAATCATCAGCAGATTATAGATGCATATACTGAATTTGAACGACCTATCAGTTACTGTACTGTAGAACAGGTGTGTCTTTCTGCTTCAGGTACCATTTCCATCGTTAGAAACACTTGTTTTGGTCAAACATTAGGAATATAAATCATGAATAATTTTTAAATTGTTGAGTTTGAAAATATTAAAACTATGTAAATAGATTTGTCTTCGAATATACTTTCATAAAAGTATGCATATATCACTTTTCAATAAATACTTTTATAGAAATATGAAGTCAAAGTCATGTTTTGGAGGCCGTGTCGTTGTCCTAAACGACTTCTAAATTTGATATGGAGGGAGTATATATAAAGCTTGTTGATGTGATAAACTAAATTAAAAAAATTCTGGTGATTTAGTGAAAGTCAAACCAAGCAAGCAGATTGATGATATTGCAATGGTGGTTGATAGTCCAGTCATCCTTATCATGTTACTCCAAGAGAACTTTGACTTGCAACTAGTGGATTAAGTTTCTAGTACTAGGCAAATATATAGTACATGTACTAAGAGAACCACGTGTCTTAGTCATGGGAGGGTGTTTTTCTAGCTGATGCCAAGATTCCGTGGTGTTAGTGAACTTGTGTAATATTTGATTGAATCAAGGTGTGGAATTATACTCTACGATCTACCAACTCGATACTCGTCCAGGGCGCCTAAAAAGTCAATATTGACAAAGCGAGATACAACTATTAAAAATACTATAACATTTTTTATTTATAAAAAATAGTAGGCTAGAGGGTTTTCTTAGCAAGTGTTTGAGACCACTTTACGAACTTTGCTCCCCAAACTTCATCGAGGAGCAGCTCAATAGAAAACTAGAAGTCTATGACACCTCTTTAGTGCTCTTAGGCCCTCCACAGCGTGTCGCTTGAGTGTTGCCTACAGTAGAGAGAGAAAAATAGAGCACCGCTTCAGCCATTGTGAAGGGTGATTGCAACTTTGAGTAAGGCCAGAAAAAGATGGAGCGGTGAACGTTCTTGCTCCGCTTCCAACTTGTTAAAAAAATATATAGCTACAGTACCAGCAGTTGAGGAGCGTGTGGATGCTGAGGAAAAAGATAGATTGATTAGACTTGTGGGTCCCTCCTAATAAGTAGCGCTGGTTCCATTTTTTTACACACTGCAACTTAATAAGGTGGTGCTTGATCTGCAGTATTTGGACCCACAAATTTTCTGGCTGCACTCTCACATTGTGGACGGCCTTACAACCCCACTTTTTTTTTCTCGAGCAAATCGAGTGCGTAGAGCTGAAGCTGTTTGGTTAAAAACATGAAGCGAGACGGTCCCACACACCCTATTAATTCATTAAGATGCCTAAAATTTGGTATCGAGAAAATTAGCTTCTTGCCAATATAAAAAATAAATTGGTAGCCAACATAATAAGGTAATAAAATAGCCTGAGAATTGTATGCCGAGAAGGTGGAATTAAGCAGGAAAAACACCGGAGGCAGTAAGTGTGGATCAATGTAAGGGTTACTCGCAATTAACTCAAGTTGGTTTAATTAGTTTGTTCCTCATAAATGCTGGTAGTTTTAGTTTGTTTTTGATAAAGTGTCTTCCAAATCGGTTTCATTAAATTCACAATGATATACTCCCTGTGTCCCAAAATTTAATCAAACAAATATTAATTTTTAATAAGAAAGAGTAACAATTTATGGGACAAAATAAGTAATCATGAAATATTTCCATGATGTATTCAGTGATACAAAATGTTTTTTTTATAAATTTATAGCAAACATAAAATAGTTTGACTTCGTACGACTCTACCAGATAATTTATTTTCATATAGAGGCAGAAGTACATTACTATATTTTTCTACAAAGGTAGTACTTTCTTTGTTTTTAAAACTATAATATGTCGGAGCATCTGAGTTGATGATAGATATTAATGCTAGGTTGATTGCCTTTTGAATTGTTTGTTTACCTATAACTTTTTATAATTTGGTACAGATTGACTTTATACTTGGATAGAGAGAAAGCATTAATAATTGGCTCATTGAAGGTGAAGGAATCTGTGGGTGTTTGCGTGCGTGATTCCCCCACATGGGATGTGTATTTTCAAATAGACGCAGGGGGCAGGGCACAATTGGCGGACACCATACAATACATAACCATATACTCCTATGTCCGTATTTAAATGATCTTGTCAGATGGAGTAGGACGATCAGAAGACGGGTGGTTGGATCGTGCGTGCACCTGCGCAAAATAACAAGATGGCTAGGTGCAGCTCCTACACGAAAGGAAGGCGTTCTGAGTCACGGCCGATGCAGATCCTACCCAAACGCAGGCAGAAGCAGAAACGTCGGCGTCACAGCCACACAGCCCACAGGCAAAGACAAATGCGGTTGTTCCGTCTTTGGCAAGCCCACATGCTTGCCCGCTTGCATTGCATTCGAAATTTGGAACCCGAGAAAGTCACTTGTGCGTGATGAAGCTAGCCATGAAGGCAAGGGCTATAATTTGAAGTACTACGTATGTGAGTACGTATTTCCCAGCTTTCTGAATGATGGTCGTGATCATCGTGTTGCTTTCCGCCGTTTCCGGAAAGAGGAGACGGTGTGTGCCCTGTTCTGTTGCGCGCTTACTGACAGACAAGAAGGAACAGCTCCCGGGATCGAAGCATTTCGGCCTTTGTTTAGTTCCACGCTATTGTTTTGGGTGTCAAGTCTATATGAGATGTCGTAGAGGTTGTTTGGATATTAATAAAAAAATAAATAATAGTTTTCATCAGTAAGTCATGGGATAAAATTATTAAACCTAATAAATATGTCATTAGCACATATTTAATATAGCACAATATTATTAAATCATGAATTATTTATGTTTAAAAAATTTGTCTCGTAAATTAATCGTAATCTGTACAATTAGTTATTTTTAATTAATCTATATTTAATACCTCATTTAAGCGTCTAAACATCTTATGTGATAAGGCCTAAAGTTTTAAAGAAAAACTAAACAAAACCGCTTTTTTTCTTTAACGAAACAAACAACACCGGTTTCAAGAACGAAAAAAGTTAAAAGGAAATATTCATTTGTTTATCTGAAGCAGATATGGTTCCTCCACTACACATGTCTACATCTACGTGGTTTGATGCGATCATGCGTCAGCGCAGACCCTCTCTGTGCCAGCATCGCATATATTTGCTACTATATTTATTACTTTACAATACTGTACACTGTAGTACGCTATTATTAGTACTATTTTATTGGTCGATCGAGTTCACTTTGAAGCTTCTTATCATGCAGCAGGCTCTATAGGTGTTCAAATGAGTGAGCTTAAACGGCACGCTTAAATTCATGTTTGGCACGGCTCTAATCGGTTTCTGCTCTTTCTTATAAATATTGTAGCAACACTGTACTGTAGCGAGGAGCCATTTCCGATATCAAGAGAAATGAATTGAGGATAGGAGGAGCCGGCTCTGAGCCAGAGCCAGAACACCTGGGAGCGTGTTGGCCCCATCCACGGATGCTTTGTCGCGTTGATGGTCTTATTGTGTGGATGAATGCTTTGTCACCGGTGTCGTTTAGGCCCTCTCGCATGCAGAGGCTTTGGAGCGTGTCGGCCCCATCCGCGGATGCTTTGCCGCGTTGATGGTCTTATTGTGTGGGTGAATGCTTTGTCGCCGGTGTCGTCTAGGCCCCTCGCATGCAGATGCTTTGCTGCTGTGAGTGTGTCGGCCCCATCCGCGGATGCTTTGCCGTGTCGATGGTCTTTGTGTGCCTGGGCGGTCGCGGTCTTCACGCATGGGCAGATGCTTTGCCGCCTGGAGTGTCTAGCAGATGCTTTGCCGCTGTTATTGAAACGACCTCGATTTCCACGAAGGGAAATCCACAGGCTCGAATTGTAATTCAACAGATTGCTTGGGACAATCCATAAAATTACCCATATCTCAGTTGACACCAGGATCCATACAACGGTAATTAAGTCTTACATAAACATTTATTACATCGCCACATTGGCGGAATCATCATTGAGAGAACCTTTAGAAGATGCGGAAGCGATTCATCCTTCACGGCCAACTCGAGTGTAGCACGTGACCCTATTCCTCGTCATCATCTCCCTCGAAGTCGTACTCATTCTCGTCACCTGGCAGCAAATTTATCAGTACGATTTGTACTGGCCACGGAGCCCACCTATGCAGCATTTGCTTCGTGGAAAGTGGATGCAAGGCTATACAAGCAGACCTATAGACTGAGGTTTTCCTATGCAGCTGTAATCAATGTTTAATTAGTCAAGTTTTATCACCAGTTAACACCATCATCCCTTTTCCCATCACCACACCTCACATACCCACACCTCACTCTCATTCGACAGGCCCAACTCCCTCTCGGGCCTATCTCAGCGGCACACTACCACAATAGGTACACTGCCGAAAAAATGTTATCCAGGGGGAGAAAAGAATATGCTCTCATCTAATAGTGGTTGCAGAAACATTAGGAAAGGTCCATAGCCATCGAGTTGGCTTATGTATCGATCGATCAACCATACACTCTGCAGAGGTTTTACTACTCACAAGATTAGCCATCATCGACGCTGTACAATCATCTAGGCAGAATTCCGGGTGCTTGCTTGCCTAGGTCGATGCCACCCTGCCACTCAGCCCTGGGACATTCCGGATCCAACACCATCACACTGAGACTGGGAGACGCAGTACCGGGCCCCATCAGTGGTACTGCGCATCTAGAACGGTACGGGAATCTGCCATCCGTCACCGTCCACCCTTATCACCTCTCAACCTAGCAGTAGTGGCACCGCCCTACCAAATAGTCCAGCCGTCTCCCGCCCATCAGAAGCGAGCGAGTAGCAAGGGAATCCAGATGTTTCCGGTCACTAGTCAGATCCTAGGTTGTGACCAAGCAGGCATCTCCACTTAGGGGATACTCTCCCCGTGCCATCACGGCACCTCCGCTCACGGGACTTCAATGCACATCCCGGAACCACCTCATAAGTCATTACCCGCCACAGGTATCTCTCGTGGGGATGTCCAGGTTGCACCCCCGGCACGACTTGCCCCACGGGCTTGTCTCTCATCCCACTTGGTCGACATCAACCCTTACCACGCACCCAAGACGCACGCAGCACTCTCTCCCAGTGGTTATGCACCGTCCCAATTCCACCACATAGCATATAGCATGTAGTAAGTAGTGGAAGAGTAACAGTAAATTAAGCAGCAGCTAACCTAGCAGCGGATAGCAGGGTAAAGTCTTATCAAGGCAGGGAATTCAAATATACTACCATGCAACCAATCCATACATAATCACAAAGCAATAGCAACAATGTCATTTGCAATGCGTAAATAGGATCTAAGGATTTGGTGGGACGTGGCACCTTCGTAGTCGTCTCCTAGCTCCTGAAAGTACTCGTGGTTGTCTTCCTTAGTCAGATCCTCCTCCGGCTCTGAAATCGAACACGAAATAGTCGCGTCAGCGACTCCTATAGAGTATTTCAGAAAAATCCAATAAAATAAAGAGCCAAATGCACACAAGCATAGTCTTAGATTGTAGATCTCATTTTTCTGAGAATTTTGATATATGGTGCGCAATTTTTGGACTTCGTATGAATAAGTTATGAATTTCCGAAGATTATCCTATTTTCTGAAAATGAGAAAATTGGTCGGTTAATCAGGGGCAGCTCGGGATTGGTCCACGTGGCGCGCGGGTCCGGTAGTGCGCCATGTGGTGCCTCATCAGAACACAGACCCGATGGTCGCCCACCAGGTGTTCGATGCTGGTTCCCAGAGAGTCGCCGGCGTCGGCGTAGCTCGGTGGTTGGTCGGTCGAGCTCGACGTTGGTCGGGGGGCGTCGGCGTAGCTCGGCGGTGGTCGGGCGAGCTCGACGGTGGTCGGGGGTGGTTCTCAGAGGTCGGGGGTGGTTCTCAGAGGTCGGGGGTGGTTCTCAGAGGTCGGGGGTAGCTCGGCGGTGCTCGGTGTAGCTCGGCATAGCTCGGCGGAGCTCGGCGGGGCACGGCGTAGCTCGGCGGAGCTCGGCGGTGGTCGGGGGTAGCTCGGCGGGGCTTGGCGGAGCTCGGCGGGGCTTTGCGGAGCTCGGCGTAGCTCGGCGGGGCTTGGCGGGGCTCGGCGTAGCTCAGGCGAATCGGACATTCGCGCGCCGAGGGTGCCGCTCTCCCGAGCTCTCCTGGGGAGGCTCGGGCGAATCGGAGATTTGGTGCGCCGAGGGTGCCGCTCTCCCGAGCTCTCCCGGGGAGGCTCGGGCGAATCGGAGATTTGGTGCTAGCAGGGTTCCAGGGCGTCTGTTCAAGGCGGCGGTGTCTCTCCGGTGCGGCGGACGATGACAGGGCAGCGATGGCCATATTTCGGCAAGACAGGGCTCGGCTTTCCCCAATTGGCATGGTCAGGTAGTCGTCCGACCAGATGGTGGCGGGTTAGAGTCGTGGTATGGCCTCCTTGTCTCCCACGGCATACGGCGGTTCTCCGACGAGGTGGAGGCGCACGTAGCCAAGGCGACAGACATGATTCGGGGCTCGGCTATCTACGCGGCGGTGCCGAGGAAGACTTGGCGAACCTCGTCGGCCTTTCTCCGCAGCGCGAGGCGATCGGGGGTACTCGGAACGGATTTTTGGCGAGGCGGAACGTGTCGGCGGCGATCACATTTCCCCGAGAACGCACCTCTCGGTGTTCCGGGCTATGGAGGTTCGATCTTCCGCAGCTAAGCTTGTCCGAGGTGGTCGGTTTTTGTTCCTGGTCGCGGTATTGAGATGCTCCGGTCATCGGCGGCGATGTCGCCGCGACTGTGAGGTTCCGGCGGGGCTAAGGAGGTCTTCTAGGAGATGTATACGCCTCCAGGGTCTATGGCGATGGTATACCAACTACCAATTTTGGCTACCGAGATTCCCAAGGTGCTCGGTTGTGGCGGCAGCGTGTCGCCGACGACGGCAGAAGGCGGTAACGCGGCTACAACCATGTCTTGGTTCAATCGAATGCGGTCTTGTCAAATTGGTGGGGCCAGAGAGGCATACAACACTCTAGTGGCGAACTTTAGCCATGGCATGGCCTTCTTTTGGCTCCGGTCCGCGGCGGCGCTCCGGCGAGGTCGCGGCGCACTGCGGACGAGGCTTCCTCTAGCGCTTAGATCCGTGTAGCTAGCTCAAGGGGTCGTGGCGGTGCTCCACGACGCTCTAACCTATACGGGTGCTAGTCGGATTGCTCGGAATGGGTGATTCGGCGTCGGAACGCGTCGGTGGTGAGCGCGCTCCGCCGAGAACGCGTCGTGCTGCGTTCTCGGTCTAGCAAGCTTGTAGTCCGGGGGTTTCGGCCGGTCGCATGAGTGCATGGTGCAGGTGATCTTCCTGAGCCGGTAAAGGCTCGTGCCTGCGCGTCCCGTGGGCGGAACACCATGGCAAAAGCAGGGCGAGGTTCGGACATGGCGTGCGATGGCTCACCGTGGTGTCGGTGAAGCTAGGATGACGGTGCAGTGGCGAGTCGGAGCCGTGCAGAGCGATCGCGGTGCCGTGCCGCTCCTCGTCCGCAGCTCGGGCTTCTCCTCCGTGTCCGGCTCCGGCGTGCTCCGCGGCGGCGGCGCTCCGGCAGCTTCTCCTCCTCTGCTCCGCCCTTCTCCTACGCTCTCTCTCTCGGTTTGGTGCAGTGTGCCGGTCTGTGCCGCGGTGGCGGCGAGGGGAGATGAGGGTAGGGCTTCGGGGTGAGCTCCTTTTTATAGGCGAGCTTGGCCAGCTCCAATGGCGAACGGTCCTGATCGCGCTCGACCGATCGAAGGGCCGTGGCTCGAGTAGATCTAGGGCTCCGGATGGGCGCGGGTTCGCTTGGCGGCCAAGAAAGGAGGGGACATGAGGGGGACAGCGGGGTCAGGGCTCTGCCATGCGTGGCGCTGTCGGTCACGCCATTCGCATGACCCTGTCGGCCACCGTCTTCACGGAGAAGAGAAACAGTGGAAGGGGAAGGCGGCTGACATGCGGGCCCCGGGTTGGCAGCGAGCGCGAGCGCGAGCGCGTGTGTGCCGGTCGCGCGCGCGTTGCCGGGCCGCAACGTGGGCCGACAGGCTGGCTTCCGTCTTCCTCTCTTCTTTTTCTATTTTCACTTAAGTGTATAAATACATATATTACCCATTTTAAATATTGAGTAATTACAAACATAAATTGCAATAAATCCCAAATGTGATGCATAAGTTATTATTCTATGTGAATGGAATTAAAATGCAAGCTATACTCCTTTATTACCAAATTCATAATGAAACCTATATGCTTGCACAAGAAAAATGGGTTTTCACAATAAATAAATGAAAAATTTTAATTGGTTGGGATTTTTAGGTTGTGTGAATTTTTAGGGTTGTTACAGTCCTCCCCCCTCATTAGGATCTCGACCTCGAGATTCAGAGATAACGTACCCTTCGAAGAGGTAAGGAAACATAATCCGCAAGTCCGATTCTTTCTCCCACGTAGCTTCTCTTTCAGTGTGATTGCTCCACTGTACCTTGCACATCGGAATAGTCTTGTTCCGCGTCTCCTTGGTATCCCGTGCCAAGATCTTGATCGAATGTTCCTTGTATTCAAGTGTGTCTTGCAGGTCTAATGCATCCGCAGGAACTTGCTCCTCGGGAAGCTTCAAACACTTCCTTAATTGCGAGACATGGAACACGGGGTGTACTCCAGATAATTCCTCCGGTAGTTCCAGCTTGTAAGCAAGCTTTCCAACCCTTTTACAGATCTTGTATGGCCCAACATATCTTGGTGCCAATTTCCCTTTTACGTGGAATCTGACGGTGCCATGAAGTGGAGATACCTTGAGGTAGACATAATCCCCAACCTTGAACTCAAGCTCTCTACGTCTTCTATCTGCATAGCTCTTTTGCCTACTCTGTGCAATTCTCAAATTTTCTCTGACCTGTGCTACGCCTTCCTCTGTTTCTACAATCTTAGCAGGGCCAAAGAAGGCCCTCTCTCCGGGTTCTGACCACATTAGCGGGGTCCTGCAGGGTCTCCCATACAATGCCTCAAACGGTGACATCTTGAGGCTTGTTTGATAGCTGTTGTTGTATGAGAATTCGGCGTGGGGTAAGCAGCTTTCCCAACTGGTCTTGTATTTTATCACACAAGCTCGGAGCATATCTTCGAGAATTTGGTTCACTCTTTCTGTTTGACCGTCAGTTTGTGGGTGATAAGCCGTGCTATAGTCCAGCTTGGTTCCGATGGATTTGTGCAAGGCCTGCCAGAATCGAGACGTGAATTGTGAGCCTCGATCAGATATTATGCTTGTGGGTGCCCCGTGTAGTCTCAGAATGTGGGTTATGTATAAATCCGCCAGCCGTTCGGCCTCGTAGCCAATGCTGATGGGAATGAAGTGAGCGACTTTGGTCAAACGGTCGACTATCACCCAAATCGAATCGTGTTTCTTCTCGGTGCGGGGTAACCCAACGATAAAATCCATCGAAATGCATTCCCATTTCCATTCTGGAATTGCGAGGGGTTGTAGTAGGCCGGCTGGTCGTTGATGTTCGGCCTTGATTCTGCTGCAAGTGTCACATCGGGCTACATGCCCTGCAATGTCTGCCTTCATATTCTCCCACCAGAAGTGCTTCCTTAGATCATGGTACATCTTGGTTGACCCTGGGTAAATGCAATATTTGGAGTCATGCCCTTCTGACAGAATCTCTTCTCGTATCGCTGAATCCGTCGGTACGCAGATTCTATCTTTGTACCATACAGTTCCCTGCTCATCTTCTCGGTATTCGGGGCCTCTTCCCAGTTTCATCAAACCACGGATATAGTCTATCTCAGGACAGTTCTTTTGCGCTTCACGGATCCGTGAGGTGAGATTGTACTCGACGCGAAGCTCATTTAGCATGCCATAGGAGGTTACCTCGAGCTGGAACGCGTCCAACTCTCTCCTGAGCTTAGACGGCATAGACTTGGTGATGAGGGTATGGCAGTAGCTTTTGCGGCTAAGTGCATCAGCGACTACGTTAGCCTTCCCTGGGTGGTAATGGATCTCAAGATCATAGTCCTTGATGAGTTCTAGCCATCTGCGCTGCCTCATATTCAGATCTTCCTGTGTGAAGAAGTACTTCAGGCTCTTGTGCTCGGTGTATATGTCACACTTGTTGCTCATCAGATAGTGTCTCCAAATCTTGAGTGCATGTACCACGGCTGCAAGTTCTAGGTCATGAGTCGGGTATCGCTGCTCATGTTCCTTCAACTGTCTTGAGGCATAAGCTATCACTCTTCCTTCTTGCATTAGTACACAGCCCAAACCTTGCCGAGAGGCGTCACAATATACAACAAAATCTTTGTGAATGTCGGGTAGGGCTAGTACAGGTGTAGTAGTGAGCTTCTCCTTCAAGGTCTGGAAACTCTTCTCACATTCAGGAGTCCATATAAACTTGTTCTCTTTCTTCAGCAAGTTGGTCATGGGTCTTGCAATCTTGGAGAAATTCTCAATAAATCTGCGATAGTATCCTGCAAGTCCCAAAAAGCTTCTGATTTCTGACACATTACAGGGTTGTTCCCAGTCTTTCACAGCTTCAATCTTGGCTGGGTCTACTGCGACTCCTTCCCCTGACAGTACGTGTCCAAGGAAAACAACTTCCTCTAGCCAGAATTCGCACTTGGAGAATTTGACGTATAGCTGGTTGCGAGATAACCTCTCCAATACGGTCCTCAAATGATGTTCATGTTCCTCTTTTGTGGCTGAATAAACCAATATATCATCAATGAATACCACCACAAACTTGTCTAGCTCATTCATGAAGATCTTGCTCATCATGTTCATGAAGTATGCTGGAGCATTAGTGAGTCCGAATGAGACTACTGTGCACTCATACTGTCCATATCTAGTGACAAATGCAGTCTTCGGGATATCCTCTTCCCTGATCTTCATCTGATGGTACCCTGATCGGAGATCGATCTTCGAGAAGTACTTGGCCTTACTCAGTTGATCTAACAGATCATCGATGCGGGGCAGTGGGTACTTATTCTTGACTGTGACCGCATTCAGATTCCGGTAGTCAATGCACATCCTCATCGTGCCATCCTTCTTCTTGACAAACAAAACAGGAGATCCCCAGGGCGAAGCACTAGGCCTAATGAAGCCCTTCTCTAGTAATTCTCCCAGCTGCTTCTTGAGTTCCTTTAACTCATCAGCCGACATTCTGTAGGGTCTTTTGGCAATCGGTGCAGTCCCTGGCATCAGCTCTATAACAAACTCCACATCTCTATCTGGTGGCATTCCTGGCAACTCCTCTGGAAATACGTCATTGAACTCACAGACCACTGGCACATCTCTGAATGTCAGCTCTGTCTTATCTGCTTTAGTCTCCAGGGCACATAGGAGGGCTTGGACTCTCTCGGTTTGGGGTACACATCGGACAGCTGTTCCCCAAGGGTGGGTTACCTGAACATATCTAGGTGAACAAGATATCACTCCCCGGTGTTTGGTTAGCCAGTCCATGCATAAGATGACATCTAAGCTATTGGAGGGTAGTAGGGTTAGGTCAGCTCGAAAGTCAAGTCCCTCGATTGTGATTATCACTCCCCTACATATGTGAATGTTTCTGAAGGTTCCTAAGGGCGAGCTAGTTAGGATGGGGTTTGCTCTCGGGGTTACAGGTACGTTATGCTTTCGTGCATATGCAGATGAAATGTATGAACATGTAGCTCCCGAATCGAACAGAACTGTAGCCATGTTACCCTGAACTAGGAACGTACCGTACACAGCGTCAGGTGCAGCTTCAGCTTCCTCAGCAGTCATGTGGTTTAGTCTTCCTCGGGTAGCAGATCCCCGGTTCGGTGTGCCCTGTGCAGCTGCTGGTGCACGGTTGAGGTCGGGGCACATAGCCACACGGTGTCCAGGCCTTCCGCATACGAAGCAAGTGAAGAGCGCACTGCCTGCTGTGGCTGTCGCAGGAGCCTTCCAATTGCTTGTCCTTGGCGTGTTGGTAGCGGGGGCGGGTGTGTTCTGCACAGCTCGAGTCGGCGCAGGGTAGGTCTGAGCGGGGCGGTGATAGTTGCTGCGGTTGGTACCACCACGGCTCGTTCCCGAAGAAGGTCCCTGGCGAGTTCGGAAAGGCGGGGGTGCACCCGTTCGCTGTCTCTGGGGTGGAGCAGTGCGAGCGGGTCCCTCAGAGCGGCGTTTCTTTCCCTTGTTCTGGGCCTCGAACTCCAGACGTGCTTCTATGCGATCCTTCTCGATCTCAATACAGTGGTCAATCAGCTCACGCAGAGCGAAGCTCTTGTTCCCTGACAGAGCCAACCTGATCTTGGTCTGAAGTCCCTTCCTGTAGTAGTACATCTTTTCCTTCTCAGAACTCACGCAAGACGCAGGTGCGTAGCGGAGCAAGCAGTTGAAGCGGGTGGTGTACTCGTGGATCCGGTCAGCTCCCTGGGAGATGTTGCGAAACTCGTTTTCCTTGGCCTCCATGACTCCCTCAGGAATGTGGTGGTCACGGAAAGCCTCGGTGAACTCATCCCAGTCAATGCGGGCTGGGTCCTCGTGAGCGCTGGTGTAGTTGTCCCACCATGCTCGTGCAGCACTGGTTAGCTGGTGGCTAGCAATCCCAACACACTCCTCGTCGGAGCAAGTGGTCAGGTCCAGCTTCTTCTCCATCTCTTTAAGCCAATCGTCGGCAGCGAGGGGATCGCTGTCGGTCCCGTCGAAGGTGGGTGGCCTCAGCTTCAGGAAACCCTCTAGTTTCCTTTGGAAGTCATTCTGGGGTGGCCCATGGTGCCTGTTCATCCCAGTAGCTATGGCATTCAGCAGCTGGGTCTGCTGTGCCATTACTTCCGCCAACGTTGGCGGCGGCGGTGGCGGAGGCACATTCTCGCCCTGTGGTGGCGGGTCGTTCACCGGTGGTGCATCCTCTGCCCGGCGCAGCTCTTCTTCCAAGTTAACTCCAGCTCGCCTGCCAGCTGGGCGTCCACGGTTGCGACCACGCCCGCGTCCTGGCGCAGGTGCGGGGGAGGGCTGGCGGTTCTCCAGGCGCGCGGAACGTCTCATTGACATCTGAAGTTATTAGGTACGTGCTCAGTGCAGTAATAATCTTGTAGTGGTTTAAGTAGGAGTTAGATGTTTTCACCGATTTAAATGAATTAAAACATTTTTCATGCTATCCTACACTCAACCAAAGAAGCATAAAGATCCATAAGAAGCATAAGATCCAAATGTCACTCATCACATGGTTATTATTATATAAAGGATGTTCCTAGCTGCTAAGAAGATCGTGCTATGCGCAGATAGCCAATGACAGGACAACTCATGGTATCACTAGTCTAAGGGCTACGCAGGGTCCCATAAGCTACTGGTGCATAAGGTCAATAGCCATTTGATCGGGATCTCAATAGTGCCATCGCGCAGTGGACGAAGTGGTGGTCCAAGGCTGGTCATCTGCAAATTTTTCAAGAAACGGATTAGCAGGTCCTTGTATTAGATAAACCATTGCATAAAAAGTGAATGCAAGGTCGGTAATATAACCAAAAGAGAGTCTGGCTTCCTATTCTAACGTCCATTCTCTATGGGCCTCGTTCTACAGTCAAGTATGGCTCCGATACCAACTGAAACGACCTCGATTTCCACGAAGGGAAATCCACAGGCTCGAATTGTAATTCAACAGATTGCTTGGGACAATCCATAAAATTACCCATATCTCAGTTGACACCAGGATCCATACAACGGTAATTAAGTCTTACATAACATTTATTACATCGCCACATTGGCGGAATCATCATTGAGAGAAGCTTTAGAAGATGCGGAAGCGATTCATCCTTCACGGCCAACTCGAGTGTAGCACGTGACCCTATTTCTCGTCATCATCTCCCTCGAAGTCGTACTCATTCTCGTCACCTGGCAGCAAATTTATCAGTACGATTTGTACTGGCCACGGAGCCCACCTATGCAGCATTTGCTTTGTGGAAAGTGGATGCAAGGCTATACAAGCAGACCTATAGGCTGAGGTTTTCCTATGCAGCTGTAATCAATGTTTAATTAGTCAAGTTTTATCACCAGTTAACACCATCATCCCTTTTTCCATCACCACACCTCACATACCCACACCTCACTCTCATTCGACAGGCCCAACTCCCTCTCGGGCCTATCTCAGCGGCACACTACCACAACGGGTACACTGCCGAAAAAATGTTATCCAGGGGGAGAAAAGAATATGCTCTCATCTAATAGTGGTTGCAGAAACATTAGGAAAGGTCCATAGCCATCGAGTTGGCTTATGTATCGATCGATCAACCATACACTCTGCAGAGGTTTTACTACTCACAAGATTAGCCATCATCGACGCTGTACAATCATCTAGGCAGAATTCCGGGTGCTTGCTTGCCTAGGTCGATGCCACCCTGCCACTCAGCCCTGGGACATTCCGGATCCAACACCATCACACTGAGACTGGGAGACGCAGTACCGGGCCCCATCAGTGGTACTGCGCATCTAGAACGGTACGGGAATCTGCCATCCGTCACCGTCCACCCTTATCACCTCTCAACCTAGCAGTAGTGGCACCGCCCTACCAAATAGTCCAGCCGTCTCCCGCCCATCAGAAGCGAGCGAGTAGCAAGGGAATCCAGATGTTTCCGGTCACTAGTCAGATCCTAGGTTGTGACCAAGCAGGCATCTCCACTTAGGGGATACTCTCCCCGTGCCATCACGGCACCTCCGCTCACGGGACTTCAATGCACATCCCGGAACCACCTCATAAGTCATTACCCGCCACAGGTATCTCTCGTGGGGATGCCCAGGTTGCACCCCCGGCACGACTTGCCCCACGGGCTTGTCTCTCATCCCACTTGGTCGACATCAACCCTTACCACGCACCCAAGACGCACGCAGCACTCTCTCCCAGTGGTTATGCACCGTCCCAATTCCACCACATAGCATATAGCATGTAGTAAGTAGTGGAAGAGTAACAGTAAATTAAGCAGCAGCTAACCTAGCAGCGGATAGCAGGGTAAAGTCTTATCAAGGCAGGGAATTCAAATATACTACCATGCAACCAATCCATACATAATCACAAAGCAATAGCAACAATGTCATTTGCAATGCGTAAATAGGATCTAAGGATTTGGTGGGACGTGGCACCTTCGTAGTCGTCTCCTAGCTCCTGAAAGTACTCGTGGTTGTCTTCCTTAGTCAGATCCTCCTCCGGCTCTGAAATCGAACACGAAATAGTCGCGTCAGCGACTCCTATAGAGTATTTCAGAAAAATCCAATAAAATAAAGAGCCAAATGCACACAAGCATAGTCTTAGATTGTAGATCTCATTTTTCTGAGAATTTTGATATATGGTGCGCAATTTTTGGACTTCGTATGAATAAGTTATGAATTTCCGAAGATTATCCTATTTTCTGAAAATGGGAAAATTGGTCGGTTAATCAGGGGCAGCTCGGGATTGGTCCACGTGGCGTGCGGGTCCGGTAGTGCGCCATGTGGCGCCTCATCAGAACACAGACCCGATGGTCGCCCACCAGGTGTTCGATGCTGGTTCCCAGAGAGTCGCCGGCGTCGGCGTAGCTCGGTGGTTGGTCGGGCGAGCTCGACGTTGGTCGGGGGGCGTCGGCGTAGCTCGGCGGTGGTCGGGCGAGCTCGACGGTGGTCGGGGGTGGTTCTCAGAGGTCGGGGGTAGCTCGGTGGTGCTCGGTGTAGCTCGGCATAGCTCGGCGGAGCTCGGCGGGGCTCGGCGTAGCTCGGCGGAGCTCGGCGGTGGTCGGGGGTAGCTCGGCGGGGCTTGGCGGAGCTCGGCGTAGCTCTGCGTAGCTCGGCGGGGCTTGGCGGAGCTCGGCGTAGCGCTGCGTAGCTCGGCTGGGCTCGGCGGAGCTCGGCGGGGCTTTGCGGAGCTTGGCGTAGCTCGGCGGGGCTTGGCGGGGCTCGGCGTAGCTCGGGCGAATCGGACATTCGGGCGCCGAGGGTGTCGCTCTCCCGAGCTCTTCTGGAGAGGCTCGGGCGAATCGGAGATTTGGTGCGCCGAGGGTGCCGCTCTCCTGAGCTCTCCCGGGGAGGCTCGGGCGAATCGGAGATTTGGTGCTAGCAGGGTTCCAGGGCGTCTGTTCAAGACGGCGGTGTCTCTCCGGTGCGGCGGACGATGACAGGGCGGCGATGGCCATATTTCGGCAAGACAGGGCTCGGCTTTCCCCAATTGGCGTGCTCAGGCAGTCGTCCGACCAGATAGTGGCGGGTTAGAGTCGTGGTATGGCCTCCTTGTCTCCCACGGCATACGGCGGTTCTCCGACGAGGTGGAGGCGCACGTAGCCAAGGCGACAGACATGATTCGGGGCTCGGCTATCTACGCGGCGGTGCCGAGGCAGACTTGGCGAACCTCGTCGGCCTTTCTCCGCAGCGCGAGGCGATCGAGGGTACTCGGAACGGATTTTTGGCGAGGCGGAACGTGTCGGCGGCGATCACATTTCCCCGAGAACGCACCTCTCGATGTTCCGGGCTATGGAGGTTCGATCTTCCGCAGCTAAGCTTGTCCGAGGTGGTCGGTTTTTGTTCCTGGTCGCGGTATTGAGATGCTCCGGTCATCGGCGGCGATGTCGCCGCGACTGTGAGGTTCCGGCGGGGCTAAGGAGGTCTTCTAGGAGATGTATACGCCTCCAGGGTCTATGGCGATGGTATACCAACTACCAATTTTGGCTACCGAGATTCGCAAGGTGCTCGGTTGTGGCGGCAGCGTGTCGCCGACGACGGCAGAAGGCGGTAACGCGGCTACGACCATGTTTTGGTTCAATCGAATGCGGTCTTGTCAAATTGGTGGGGCCAGAGAGGCATACAACACTCTAGTGGCGAACTTTAGCCATGGCATGGCCTTCTTTTGGCTCCGGTCCGCAGCGGCGCTCCGGCGAGGTCGCGGCGCACTGCGGACGAGGCTTCCTGTAGCGCTTAGATCCGTGTAGCTAGCTCAAGGGGTCGTGGCGGTGCTCCACGACGCTCTAACCTATACGGGTGCTAGTCGGATTGCTCGGAATGGGTGATTCGGCGTCGGAACGCGTCGGTGGTGAGCGCGCTCCGCCGAGAACGCGTCGTGCTGCGTTCTCGGTCTAGCAAGCTTGTAGTCCGGGGGTTTCGGCCGGTCGCATGAGTGCATGGTGCAGGTGATCTTCCTGAGCCGGTAAAGGCTCGTGCCTGCGCGTCCCGTGGGCGGAACACCATGGCAAAAGCAGGGCGAGGTTCGGACATGGCGTGCGATGGCTCACCGTGGTGTCGGTGAAGCTAGGATGACGGTGCAGTGGCGAGTCGGAGCCGTGCAGAGCGATCGCGGTGCCGTGCCGCTCCTCGTCCGTAGTTCGGGCTTCTCCTCCGTGTCCGGCTCCGGCGTGCTCCGCGGCGGCGGCGCTCCGGCAGCTTCTCCTCCTCTGCTCCGCCCTTCTCCTACGCTCTCTCTCTCTCTCTCGGTTTGGTGCAGTGTGCCGGTCTGTGCCGCGGTGGCGGCGAGGGGAGATGAGGGTAGGGCTTCGGGGTGAGCTCCTTTTTATAGGCGAGCTTGGCCAGCTCCAATGGCGAACGGTCCTGATCGCGCTCGACCGATCGAAGGGCCGTGGCTCGAGTGGATCTAGGACTCCGGATGGGCACGGGTTCGCTTGGCGGCCAAGAAAGGAGGGGACATGAGGGGGACAGCGGGGTCAGGGCTCTGCCATGCGTGGCGCTGTCGGTCACGCCATTCGCATGACCCTGTCGGCCACCGTCTTCACGGAGAAGAGAAACAGTGGAAGGGGAAGGCGACTGACATGCGGGCCCCGGGTTGGCAGCGAGCGCGAGCACGAGCGCGTGTGTGCCGGTCGCGCGCGCGTTGCCGGGCCGCAACGTGGGCCGACAGGCTGGCTTCCGTCTTCCTCTCTTTTTTTTCTATTTTCACTTAAGTGTATAAATACATATATTACCCATTTTAAATATTGAGTAATTACAAACATAAATTACAATAAATCCCAAATGTGATGCATAAGTTATTATTCTATGTGAATGGAATTAAAATGCAAGCTATACTCCTTTATTACCAAATTCATAATGAAACCTATATGCTTGCACAAGAAAAATGGGTTTTCACAATAAATAAATGAAAAATTTTAATTGGTTGGGATTTTAGGTTGTGTGGATTTTTAGGGTTGTTACAGTTATGTTCTACGGCTTCACTTCACTGCTGGCTACAAACATGTGGAGTTTTTATGTATTAGGTTCAGTTAGCTGGGATTGTCGGGTGGAGGTCCCCCCTCATGTCTGTTGCTTTTCATTTTGTGTTATGGATTTCGCTGGTAATCCATAGATTACTCGCGAATCCATTGTATCGGTTACTTTGCCGTTTTTTCGGCTCTTCTTAATGAAAAACGCGTGAAGCCGCGATCTCAGGAAAAAAAAACACCTAGGAGCGTTTACCAAACACGGCCAGTGAAACCGATCCCATGCGGCGTTGTTGTTCCGTGCCCGCACAACGTACAGTGACACCAAATCACGTCCGGCATTTCACCGAGCTAAATCCTACCTATGACTATGACCCTCGTTTGCAACATAGGAAATTCTGTTGCGAAATTTATATTTTCCCCGTGAAGTTGAACAAATATTGTTCTTTTTGAAAATTTACAAAGGTAAGTCCTTTGCTCTCCGGACGCGTGGTAAAACGCTGGTGCATCGAGCCCTTTTGGCACGGCAGCACAAGGCAGCCACGGTTCAGACGCTGAAGCCTCGCGCTAGCACGGTCGCACCGCCCACACGGTGCGCGTGTCGTGTCGCGTCGCGTATAAAAGCAGCCGCCCCGGCCCCGGCGACGGCCACCGCACCAGTGACCAGAACAAGCGCACACGCACACCAAGAAGCAGCCATGGCCTCCGCACCATGCTCTACCTCTTCCGCCGCCGCCGCGGCCAGAGTCCTGATGAGATCCGCCGCCGCTGCTGCCGGCAACAAGAAGATGACGTGCCTCTGCTCGCCGACGAGCCACCCGGGGTCGTTCCGCTGCAGCCGGCACCGGAACGGGGCGGCCACCGCACCGGGCGGCGGCGGCGGCGTGGCGGTGCACGGCGCCAGCAGCAGGGGTGGCACTGGCAGGGCGGCCAAGTGGCGGTCCGTGCGCGCGCTGCTGCTCCAGAGGATCGGCGGCGGCGGCGGCCCGGGCGACCGCAGCCGCCAACGCCGCCACCGCCGCGGGGCCGGGGACTTCCAGCCACGCCCCTCCAGGCTGCGCCTCATGAACCTGTGACCGCCGCCGCCCTCCCCCCGGCCGGCCTGCTTGGATCGCAGTCGCAGCTGCTCCTGCTCCTGCTCTGATGGTGCGCCACTATTTCGCGCGTACGCATCGATTCGACGACGCTAGATTGTACTAGTATTGTGTCAGCAATAAATAAAGAAGGGAAAATTACAAGTACTTTACTCGTAGCCTGCAAATCTGGAACAGTCAGTGTGTATTGTGAGGAAGACGAAGCAACATAGAGTAGTTCGTTCCTCCATGGCTCCATGTATGCTGCTTGCTGCAGTCTGTGCTCTGTAATCCTTGTGTTTTTGAGAAAGGAAGGAAGAAATCCATGGAAACAGTACACACGGTGTCTGTGTTCTTGGCTCTTCTACCATAATTTCCACTATTTTCTTCAAAAAAAAAAAGAAAGGGAGAATTTTTTTTCGTTTATCCTTTTCAAGAAACAAAATACTAGTAGTATATATGTTAGAAGCGTCTTTTTTCCCCAGTCACTTTAGGAGGGTGCGTGCGTGGATTGCTTACTGTGTGCGGTGTGGACGTGCATGTTCACAGGACGCCCATGAGAGGTATCCGAAAGCAACGTCCTTTATGTGAGTTCCTTTTTTTTTAAAAAAAAAAACGTCCTTTATGTGTGCGTGTGGAACTACGCGCATGTGAGTTGCTTACTCTTTTACTCCCTACCACTAACTAATCCCTCCCTCCCCATGACATGAAGTTTCGAGATGATCTTGCACTTCTTTATCACCTCCATTGCATTAGCTTTCTTTGCCTATCTTTTTTTTTTTGTTTTTTTTTTGAAACGATTCTTTGCCTATCTTCTAACCATGACTTGACACGAGTGTTCCTGTATTTTCTTAATTTAAGAGCGGTATTCCATTTTTAAGTAGTAGTGGTGGTTCCACCGGCGAGATGATATTAGAATGCTATCAAGATTCGTCAGTTCGATGTTTTAGACATGCGAGATGCTCGTTAAGGTAACATGTGTGTACGTAAAAATGTAAATTTATATGGACGAGTATGCATACTTTTATCCAAATTCGTTAGTTTAATATTTTAGAGATGCTGATAGAAGTAAGATGATTTATATGGACGAGTATATTATGCATATATGTATATACAGAGTATGCGTACAACACTAGCTAGTACACGGGTACTTGTCGATTAAGTTCCTTCTTCAACAATGGAGCAACACTACTAGGAGTACTTGTGGAGTATGTTCCTTCTTCACGAAGAAATTAACGATGTCCGGGCCCGGTTAATTAAGAATTTAAGAGGAGATTGTTGGCATCTTCTTCCTCTGGACAAATCACAAAAGTAAGGCGCGTAGGAAAAAGAAAACGAACCTTCTCGCAAACAAAGGCTCGGACGCGGTGTTTTTGTCACTTCTGTAATGCGCAGGATCCAAATAATCTGCTTACCGGAGGGAGTTGGTGACACTGGCACACAGCGCACAGTCACAGCTTTGCGAATTCGATGACAAATCTCGGGTCGGCTGCGGGCGCCGGGTGCCTCCAACTGGGCTGTGGCAAGAGATTCGACCGCCATGTATGTATAAAACGTCTTATAATTAGAGACAGTACTTAGTACATAAGATGCCATTAATATTTTTTTATTTATATACTCAAGATGGTTTGATTGGACATTATTCTATAATCGTTTTTTAGAGACAATACTCCCTTCAATTGAGTTGATATTTAAGCAAAAAGCACTCCATTCATCTTAAAATAAATCAATTACGTACTAGACTGATCTTATGCCAAACTTTTTATGGTACCAAACTTATGAAAAACAAAAATAATTATAAAACAAAATAAGCACATTGTGAAATTTGGTGTCATAATTTTGTAGTGTATCTAATAACACCAATGCCATCTCGTCACGAGATGGTATTAGATACACCAAATTTAACAGCAATATTTTGTAGTGTATCTAATAACACTAATTTGGTGCCATAATTTTTTGAGCTTTTCTCTATAAATTTGATAATACTTATTAAAAAATTTAACTTAAACAACTCAACAAACTGATTTATTAGGGACGTAGAGGGTATGTCTACAAAGATAGTTTTCAAAATGAAATGCCGTTTTATAAAAAAAATTTATTATGCTGATGACCGAAGTCTTTCTTTTAAAAATAACTTACCTAAATAGATTCATATCTGTGGTCATGGGAATGAGTGAGTGAGTTCATTAGACCCTGTTTAAATCTTTCCAACTTCCAATTTCAACTGGTCACATTAATTTTACGGCATATGCATAGATCATTAAATATAGACGAGTTTTTTTGCATGTTTATACAGTTTGCATGTATATCACGAGACGAATCTTTTAAGGTTATTTAGATCATGATTAGATATTTATTACAAAAGATTTTCCGCTGTTACAATGTTTCAAACTTCCCACTTCTCTTTTTGACAGGTCAGCTATCCAACATCCCGCAACCACACGGCACCACGCCACCACCGCACCAGGGATAAAGGTTCAAAAACACTTTGTTAGTAAATTCATGGACCTTCCTGATCGTTAGATTGGAAATGCAAATAGGCCTGTGGTTCAATAATAGGCCTGTTCAGTGGGACGTTATTCACCATGATTCAAATTCTGGTTAACGCACATTTCCTAGATTTATTCTAGGATTCAACGGCGATGTGCTTTTAATGGTAGACGACATTCCTATCAACAGCGAGGCGCCTGTGGTGACTTCGTCAATCTCGATATCTGCCGGCACAGTCTTTCGAATGTGTTCATTTCTCTTTTTTTTTATTTGATAAAACTATACCATGTAATGTACTTTATGGTTATTGAATTATTTTTCATAATATGTTATATTGTATTTAGACAAATTTGAGGGGTACTTTGGTTCATCTTTATAACGACAGATGTAGATAATTTCATTTTTCAATGCAAATTGATGGGGCTGCTTTATATTATATTTTACGCTTGAAGGTGGGCAACAATATAAAAATAAATTTAGGGGTTACTTCATGTGCTTTTAATAATGGTCTAGTTTGTATTTTTTTCAATTATTAACTTTGACTATGATAGTCTACCAATTAAAGGCATAGTGTTTCTGGTTATTGGAGAAATTCTTCACATGATGTGCGTCTCCGCCCCATTGTTCTCGAAGCTGTTTTGATCACTGCAGAGTTTTTTTTTTTCGCGTTCGAAGCCGGAAGGTTAGGCCAAAAATATGAGCAAACGATTGTTTACCCTGGCTAGTGGGTTAACCCTTTCTATGTACATACGTTCTGTTTTACTAAAATTCTTTGGATTTCTAGAGGGAAATGCATGTTTCCATCTCTATAGGGCCCACATTTAAAAGTGATGGATCAAGTAATTCTTCGGATGCTGTATAGGTTCAGTCGTTCATGCACCCAGCATTGTGTTCTCGAGTCTCGAACTCCTTTGATCTCAGCAGCAATTCTGTTTTGTGCGTTTGAAGCCGGAGGATTAGACCAAGCCACCAAGGCCGTCATTCATTACCCTGCCTAAAGGGGTAGTAACAAGAGGGGCGAGAGAGCCCAAGTTCGCGTCCACAACCACAAGGCCCTGTAGCGTTCTTGTGTAGGTGCCCACGGTTGCCTTATAAAGATAGGCCGGTGATAATCGACGAAGCGTTGGCCGGCCAACCAAAATGTCTTGCTTGTTCAAGCATGCTTTCATGGTCACGGACCAAACTTTGGCCTGGGGTGCCGGGGTGGTGGTGCACCGGTACTGGCGCTTATCCGACGGCGATCGATGATCACTAGCATTTCCAACCCGAAAGACACACGTAACGTCTTCCTTCCTTCCCGAAAACCTAGCGCTAATGAGTTGGGAAAAAAAAAAAAAAAAGCCTGCCCAATTCGTGGAACGAACCTGACATGTACAGGAGCCGACCTATCATCATCACAACGTCGCTCTTCTCTCGCCGATCGCCAAATAAAATGATCGTAGCACGGCGCGCCAAGCCGCCAACACCAGTACAAACACATGGAGCCAGTGCGCCGCTGCGGCGGCGGCGCACGGCAGCAACCAAACACTCGTGTGGCCGGCGCCACGCACGCTCGGCGGCGGTGGTGTCGCACGTGTCCGCCCGCGGAACGGAACCCATCGGGTTGCCTCCGGCGCAGGCCGTTGGCGCGCGCTTTTGGCGATCTTTTCGCGGCTGGACCGGGTGGCTCGGCCGCGCTCGTCTCGTCCCGACATCTTGGAAGCTACTGTAGCTGCAGATGGCTGCCTGCCCTGGACGGACCGGAACCTGACTCTGTGCTCTGACTCCGATGTGTACGTAAATGTTCTCGTCTGCCCTCCAATCCCGGCAAGCATTTACGTACGTGCTACCGGCCGGTACGTACGTTCGTGCAGCCCTTTATAACCGTTCTGTTCTGCTCCGTGTCCGTGTCATGAATCGGCATCGGCGGGCGGCAGGTGCCGAGTCCATGTCCGCGCAGCGATCAGGTCCAAGCTAGGAGCCTGGAGCGGGACGGGGGCAGGTTTAATTGTTATCGACCTGCTCCTACTACGGTACTACCAGTACACCGTTTCGACGGGTCAAGCGTTGAATTTGCGCGCCTGGAGCGACGCGGACGTCCTCCCGGACCGGAACAAGAATTCTTCGGGAAAATCTGGTCCGGCCGTTACACTGACAGCCAGCAAGAGTCGGCTGCTGCTACACTCCACGTCCACGGCTCCACCAACGCACCAACGTCCACCCATATTTCCTGCGTTGAAGATTTGCAGCGATTCATATGGGTGAAGATGGGGAGGACAGTTCTAGTTCATCTCATCTCATCCCCAAAGTTCAACGGTCAAGTGACGAGCAGAGCAGCTAAACAAGTCTCGTTAACTGATTCCTGGTGAAGCAACAGCAACAGGAACAGAGTTGTTTAACTAATAGTACAGTTTGCTCTGCCTAAAACCAACAAACCGGCATCAAGATTCAAGAACGAGATAGTAGAGAGCAGGTGAGCGACGCTAGGCTAGCTGTGCTTGTGCTCGTGCGCCGCCCACCGTATTCCCGTGGCAAGCCTACGAGCGCCCACGGAACGGACATGGACGGCTCCAAACCCTGCCTGCCTGCCTGCCCGCCCGCCCGCCGACCTGCCTCGCACGGGGGCCGCGTGACGGCAAGAGCGGCATGGCGGCGGACGCGCACGCGACGGCCGGCGTCACCCGCGCAAGCTTATCCAGACGGACACGGACCCAGCAACAACCGGAGAGATAAGGGAGGGAGGACTGGGGGTTGATCCGGACAGAATCATGAGTGGCCTCCACAGTTGGGGCAAAATCCAGTTGGTCTCCATTCCTCGGTCATGTCATGTTTATCCATCCAAGAAACCCAAAACGGACGCTCGCAGCTCATCGGCTGGAATTCTATGTACACAAGAAAGCCTTTTTTTTTGCTGGATGAGGATCGATCCATGGATGGATCAGGCTCCCAAAACTAGTCCTGATCCACTGCCACTGCTCGCTCCAAGCTCCCCCAGCTCTTCTGTAGTTCTGTTCTCACTCACTCCTCGATTGCTCGCTTTCAGTCTCAGCGTTACATTACAGCAAGAGAGATATCTTTCTTCTATTTTCTTACTATTACTACTGCTACTAGTGCTAGTGCTATACGATTACTGCTAGTGCTAGTTCTACGATGGCATGTCGACGGGTTTATTGGTGCTGGTGACCGTTATCGCCGGGGCGGTCGCCGGCGAAGGAGACGGCGGAGAGGCAGCTGGGTCGGGGCCGTGCGCCGCCGACGCGGCGGCGGTGCTGCGACTGCTGCGCGGCGGGGGAGGGGCGGGCGGTGGCGGCGAGCGCGCGGCGCGCGCACTCGCCGCCCTCCACGGCGCCGATCCGCACCAGCGCGCTGCCCATCCGCCTGCCCGCGCCCGCGCCGAGCCGGCTCGTGGTCGGGGTGGCCGCGGACGACGGCGGGGAGCTCGGCTTGCCGTGCCCGTGGGACACCGCCGCCGACGCCGGCTTCACGCGCTCCTTGTGCAGGCTGCAGCGGAACGAGCCCGGGTGGTTCGTCGGCGAGCACATGCAGGTCCGCCGCGCCCGCGACGAGACGCTGACGGAGTGGCCGGCCGAAGACCGCGCGCGGGCGCCGGCGCCGGCGAGCGAGACGCGCGTCGGCGAGGCGGAGCGGTAGTGCGCGGCCGAGAGGACCGGGCCGCTCGGCCTCCTGGTGGTCGCCGCCGTCGCCATGAGGGGTCGCGATTCGTAGGGAGAGGGAGGAGTTCCGAATTGGGCGCGGGGAGCGAGTGCGAGTGCTAGTGGTGGTTTCTCTGAGCGCTGGCTGGTGGTTTCGTTTCTGCAAACTGAAGGGAGACGGGGAAAGAGGCTATTTATAAGGGTTGTTGAGGGTAGTTTGGTAATTTGCTCCAGGGATTGGGTTCGGGTTAGGTTGAGCTAACTACGGTTAGGAGCTGCCAAAGCGGTGGGCGGCTGGCTGCCGGGATCCGCCGGCAGCATACCGGAAAGCTAGCGTTGGCCTGGTCCAGGATTCGATGGAGGTAGGGTAACGACCACTATGGGTGGGGCCCCTGCTGAGAGATTCTAGGATTTTCATTCATTGCGGGCCTGTTTACTTCCCAAAATATGTCGTTATTTCCCATCACATCTCCCATCATATTAATTGTACTTTCCACTTGTACGGAGTACTAAATGAAGTAGCAGCTATTGTATGTTTGTATTTTATGCGTGGCTAGATCAAAATAAATCTTTTAAATCTACTTAAGACATGATTGAATAAAAATTGTTAAATATAAGCGAAAGTGGTACAGTCAAACTTTTCACCCCTTTCACCGCTTTTTTTTTCCCCCAACTAAAGCCTGAGCTGCATTTTTGGAGAAGCGGAACCGCAGCTTTTCTCGCGCAGATTCTTGTGTGCTGTATTTTTTTAAGATACTCGTATGTGGGATCTGAAAAAGTTTGGGTTCTAAATTCGTGGCGACATATAACATTTTGTTTTCTATACAGAAATGAATGCGTATACGTTCAGTGTTGTCAAGTTATCTTTTTTTAGGTAATGTGTGAAAGTCAAGTAGCGCAGCGCGGCAATGCAAAAACGGGAACATGGCCCGTTTGATGATGATGAGAAGAAGAATGAGAAACGGACCGTTTCAAAGCCGTACTGGTTCGGAACTAGCTATCGTTCATTCCGTGGGTTTCACTGATCCACTCTGTCCAGCCAACCTTTACATTCCAGTGTGCAGAGCCCACCGGTTCTACTCCTACTGTTTTTTTTTTTTTTTTTTGACACTTACTCCTGCTGTAATTAGGAAGCCTTCTTTCAGGAGGAGCACGCAGAAACAGAAAAGGCGATGAGCGATGAGAAGTTTCTGCCGAAAGGCGAAAGCAACCGAGAACAACCTGAAAAGAAGAATGGAAGAAAATAAAGGTGCGATAGGATGGGAAAAAAAAGTTCTCTGCAAACCAGAAATAATGATAGTTTGGTGAAGAAGACAATATTATTTTCTAGTCTAGTTGTCGGTGGCTAGATTAGCGAATGCTACATCGGCTAGTAAATTTAGTTTTTGCGGTTGAGATCACGGATGGTGTGTAAGGAAGAACACAGGATTTATACTGGTTCAGGCAATGAATGCCCTACGTCCAGTGAGATCGGGTCGTGTTGCCTTGCACCGGGGTGCTTATAGTAGGGGTTACAAGCATAGTCGAGAGAGAAAAGGGCTCCCGAGTCTCTTGTGAGTAGGAGCGTTTGTGGGTTGCAGTGAGTTGCTTGGAGTGTTCGGGGTGAATGAATGTCTGTGTTGTGTTGTGAGTGAGTGGATTGGATCGTCGTGTCCGTGATCGGTCTTTGCCTTCCCTTTTATAGTCACAAGGGAGATGTTAGAGTTACATGTGGTGCCCTGTAGTTACAGTGCTCGCCATGGCGGAGGCAGTGATGACCGGTGGCTATCGTCAGCCACGCCCTCATGTTGGCGTCTCGAAAGTATGGCATTAGTCATTCGGTTGATCCACCATTGTTGCATTGGTGAGTTCCAAAGCGTTTCACAGTGCTGGACATTGTTTGCTGTGTGGCGCTACGTCATGACGTCGTGTCCGACCCTGCACAGTGCAACGAGTAGATAGATTGACCTTTGAATATAAGCTCCTGAGGCTCGGGAGACCTTGATGCCATCGGGGCCGTGACGGGACGGAGCGGGAGGAGTGTCCTCCCTCGGGCGCTTCTTTTTCCACGTGAGGTACTTTCCAGAGGGTAGACGAGCCTGATCGTAAGGCTTGCCCATTGAAACGACCTCGATTTCCACGAAGGGAAATCCACAGGCTCGAATTGTATTTCAACAGATTGCTTGGGACAATCCATGAAATTACCCATATCTCAGTTGACACCAGGATCCATACAACGATAATTAAGTCTTACATAAACATTTATTACATCGCCACACTGGCGGAATCAACAATCAGAGAAGCTTTAGAAGATGCGGAAGCGATTCATCCTTCACGGCCAACTTGAGTGTAGCACGTGACCCTATTCTTCGTCATCATCTCCCTCGAAGTCGTACTCATTCTCGTCACCTGACAGCAAATTTATCAGTACGATTTGTACTGGCCACGGAGCCCACCTATGCAGCATTTGCTTTGTGGAAAGTGGATGCAAGGCTATACAAGCAGACCTATAGGCTGAGGTTTTCCTATGCAGCTGTAATCAATGTTTAATTAGTCAAGTTTTATCACCAGTTAACACCATTTTCCCTTTTCCCATCACCACACCTCACATACCCACACCTCACTCTCATTCGACAGGCCCAACTCCCTCTCGGGCCTATCTCAGCGGCACACTACCACAACGGGTACACTGCCGGAAAAATGTCATCCAGGGGGAGAAGAGAACACTCACTACACTAGTAGAAGCTTCACAGGAAAGGTCCATAGCCAACAGGTTGGCATATGTATCGATCGATCAACCGTACACTCTGCAGAGGTTTCACTACTCACAAGATTAGCCATCATAGGTGTTGCGCAAACACCTAGGCAGAATTCCGGGTGCTTGCTTGCCTAGGTCGATGCCACCCTACCACTCAGCCCTGGGATATTCCGGATCCTACACCGTTATGCTGAGACTGGGAGACACAGTACCGGGCCCATCCAGTGGTACTGTGCATCTAGAACGGAACGGGAACCCATCGACCGTCTCCGCCCACCCTTATCACCTTTCAACCTAGCAGTAGTGGCACCGTCCTACCAAGTAGTCCAGCCGGCTCCCGCCCATCAGAAGCGAGTGAGTAGAAAAGGATTCCCATGAACCCGAAACTAGTCCATCCTAGGTTTGACCAAGCAGGCATCTCCACTTAGGGGATACTCTCCCCGTGCCATCACAGCACCTCCGTCCACGGGCTTCAAACCACCAAGGCTATCCCACCCGGAACCTCCTCAACAACTTTACCCGCCACACGTATCTCGCTTGGGGATGCCCAGGTTGCACCCCCGGCACGACTTGCCCCATGGGCTCGTCTCACATCCCACTTGGTCGACATCAACCCTTACCACGCACCCAAGACGCACGCAGCACTCTCTCCCAGTGGTTATAATCGGTTATACACCGTCCCAATTCCACCACATAGCATATAGCAAGTAGAAAGTAGTGGAAGAGTAACAGTAAATTAAGCAGCAGCTAACCTAACAGCGGACAGCAGGGTAAAGTCTTATCAAGGCAGGGAATTCAAATATACTACCATGCAACCAATCCATACATAATCATAAAGCAATAGCAACAATGTCATTTGCAATGCGTAATTAGGATCTAAAGATTTGGTGGGACGTGGCACCTTCGTAGTCGTCTCCTAGCTCTTGGAAGTACTCGTGGTCGTCTTCCTTAGTCAGATCCTCCTCCGGCTCTGAAATCGAACACGAAATAGTCGCGTCAGCGACTCCTATAGAGTATTTCAGAAAAATCCAATAAAACAAAGAGCCAAATGCACTCAAACATAGTCTTAGATTGTAGATCTCATTTTCCTGAGAATTTTGATATATGGTGCGCAATTTTTGGTCATCGTATGAATAAGTTATGAATTTCCGAAGATTATCCTATTTTCTGAAAATGAGAAAACTGTTTGGTTAATAGGGGCAGCTCGGGATTGGTCCACGTGGCGCGCGGGTCCAGTAGTGCGGCAAGTGGCGCCTCAACAGAACACAGACCCGATGGTCGCCCACCAGGTGTTCGATGCTGGTTCCCAGAGAGTTGCCGGAGTTGGCGTAGCTCGGCGTGGCTCGGCGGTGGTCGGTGGTAGCTCGGCTGTGGTTGGGGGTATCTCGGCGGAGCTCGGCGGTGGTCGGGGGTAGCTCGGCGGGGCTCGGAATAGTTCGGCGTACCTCGGCGGGGCTCGGGCGAATCGGAAATTCGCGGCGCCGAGGGTGCCGCTCTCCCGAGCTCTCCCGGGGAGGCTCGGGCGAATCGGAGATTTGGTGCGCCCGAGGGTGCCGTTCTCCCGAGGTCTCTCGCGGAGGCTCGGGCGAATCGGAAATTTGGTGCGCCCGAGGGTGCCTTTCTCCCGAGGTCTCCTGCGGAGGCTCGGGCGAATCGGAAATTTGGTGCGCCCGAGGGTGCCGTTCTCCCGAGGTCTCCTGCGGAGGCTCGGGCGAATCGGAAATTTGGTGCGCCCGAGGGTGCCGTTCTCCCGAGGTCTCCTACGGAGGCTCGGGCGAATCGGACATTTGGGCGCCCGAGGGGGCTGCTCTCCCGAGCTCTCCTGTGGAGGCTCGGGCGAATCGGAGATTCGGTGCTAGCAGGGTTCCAGGGCGTCTGTTCAAGGCGGCGGTGTCTCTCCGGTGCGGCGGAGGATGACAGGGCGGCGATGGCCATATTTCGGCAAGGCAGGGCTCGGCTTTCTAGCGGCGGTGCCGAGGCAGACTTGGCGAACCTCGGCGGCCTTTCTCCGCAGCGCGAGGCGACCGGGGGTACTCGGAACGGATTTAGGCGAGGCGGAACCTGTCGGCGGCGATGTCGTCGCGACGGTGAGGTTCCGGCGGGGCTAAGGAGGTCTTCTAGAAGATGTATACGCGTCCAGAGTTTATGGTGATGGTATACCAACTACCAATTTTGGCTACCGAGCTTTCCAAGGTGCTCGGTCGTGGCGGCGGCGTGTCGCCGACGACGGCGGAAGGCGGCATCGCGGCTACGACCAAGTATTGGTTCAATCGAATGCGGTCTCGTCAAATTGGTGAGGCCAGAGAGTCATACAACACTCTGGTGGCGAACTTTAGCCGTGGCATGACCTTCTTTTGGCGACGGCTCGCGGCGGCGCTCCGGTAAGGTCGCGGCGCACGCGGCCAAGGCGATTCAGGCTTCCTCTAGCGCTTAGATCCGCGTAGCTAGCTCGAGGGGGTCGTGGCGGTGCTCCACGACGTTCTAACCTGTACGGGTGCTAGTCGGATTGCTCGGAACGGGTGATTCGGCGTCGGAACGCGTCGGTGGTGAGCGCGCTCCGCCGAGAACGCGTCGTGCTGCGTTCTCGGTCTAGCAAGCTTGTAGTCCGGGGGTTTTGGCCGGTCGAATGAGTGCATGGTGCAGGTGATCTTCCCGAGCCGGTAAGGGCTCGTGCCTACGCGTCCCGAGGGTGGAACGCCATGGCAAAAGCAGGGCAAGGTTCGGACATGGCGTGCGGTGGCTCACCGTGGTGTCGGTGAAGCTAGGATGGCGGTGCAGTGGCGAGTCGGAGCCGTGCAGAGCGATCGCAGTGCCGTGCCGCTCCTCGTCCGCAGCTCGGGCTTCTCCTCCGTGTCCGGCTCCGGCGTGCTCCGCGGCGGCGGCGCTCCGGCAGCTTCTCCTCCTCTGCTCCGCCCTTCTCCTACGCTCTCTCTCTCGATTTGGTGCGGTGTGCCGGTCTGTGCTGCGGTGGCGGCGAGGGGAAATGAGGGTAGGGCTTCGGGGTGCTCCAATTTATAGGCGAGCTTGGCCAGCTCCAATGGCGTACGGTCCTGATTGCGCTCGACCGATCGAAGGGCCGTTGCTCGAGTGGATCTAGGGCTCCGGATGGGCGCGGGTTCGCTTGGCGGCCAAGAAAGGAGGGGACAGGAGGGGGACAGCGGGGTCAGGGCTCTGCCATGCGGTCGGCTGTGGGACCGGGGTCACGCCATTCGCGTGACACCCCCGGCAGGCGCCTCGCCTTCGTGAGGAAGAAGAACAGTGGGGGGCGAGAGCGGCTGACAGGCGGGACCGGGTTGGCAGCGAGCGCGAGCGCGAGCGCGTGTGTGCTGGTCGTGCGCGTGCGCTGCCGAGCCGCGACGTGGGCCGCGCGCGGTGAGATGAGGAGAGGAAGGTCGGGCGGGCTCGGGCTGGCTTAACGACCCGGCTAGCCGAATGGCTGGCCTAACTCTCTTTTTCCTTTTCTATTTTCAGTTTAGTGTATATATACATATATTGCCCATTTTAATTTATTGAGTAAATACAAACATAAATTGCAATAAATCCCAAATGTGATGCATAAGTTATTATTCTATGTGAATGGAATTAAAATGCAAACTACACTCCTTTATTTACCAATTTCATAATGAAACCTATATGCTTGCACAAGAAAAATGGGTTTTCACAATAAATAAATGAAAAATTTTAATTGGTTGGGATTTTTAGATTGTGTGGATTTTTAGGGTTGTTACAGTCCTCCCCCCTCATTAGGATCTCGACCTCGAGATTCAGAGTTAACGTACCCATCGAAGAGGTAAGGAAACATAATCCGCAAGTCCGATTCTTTCTCCCACGTAGCTTCCCTTTCAGTGTGATTGCTCCACTGTACCTTGCACATCGGAATGGTTTTGTTTCGCGTCTCTTTGGTATCCCGTGCCAAGATCTTGATCGGATGTTCCTTGTATTCAAGTGTGTCTTGCAGGTCTAATGCATCTGTAGGAACTTGCTCCTCAGGAAGCTTCAAACACTTCCTTAATTGCGAGACATGGAACACGGGGTGTACTCCAGATAATTCCTCCGGTAGTTCCAGCTTGTAAGCAAGCTTTCCAACCCTTTTACAGATCTTGTATGGCCCAACATATCTTGGTGCCAATTTCCCTTTTACGTGGAATCTGACAGTGCCACGAAGTGGAGATACCCTGAGGTAGACATAATCCCCAACCTCGAACTCAAGCTTTCTACGTCTTCTATCTGCATAGCTCTTTTGCCTACTCTGTGCAATCCTCAAATTCTCTCTTACTTGGGCAACACCTTCTTCTGCTTCCACAATCTTAGCAGGACCGAAGAATGTCCTCTCACCTGGTTCTGACCACATTAGTGGGGTCCTACAGGGTCTCCCATACAATGCTTCAAACGGTGACATCTTGAAGCTTGTTTGATAACTGTTGTTGTATGAGAACTCGGCGTGGGGTAGACAGCTCTCCCATCCTTCCTTGTACCTCAATACGCAAGCACGTAACATGTCCTCGAGAATCTGGTTCACTCTTTCTGTTTGCCCATCCGTTTGCGGGTGGTATGCGGTGCTATAGTCGAGCTTGGTTCCGATGGACTTGTGCAAGGATTTCCAGAACTGTGATACGAACTGTGAGCCTCGGTCAGATATAATACTCAGAGGCGCCCCATGTAACTTCAAAATGTTTGATACGTATAGATCTGCTAGCTTTTCAACTCTATACTTCCTTTTGACCGGTATAAAATGTGCAACTTTGGTTAGACGGTCCACTATTACCCATATAGAATCATATCCATGCTCGGATCGGGGCAGTCCTATTATGAAGTCCATGGATATGCACTCCCACTTCCATTCTGGTATCTCAACTGGTTGTAGCAACCCTGCTGGTCTCTGATGTTCGGCCTTGATTCTATTGCATGTATCACATCGGGCTACATGCCCTGCAATGTCTGTCTTCATATTCTCCCACCAGAAGTGCTTCCTTAGATCATGGTACATCTTGGCTGACCCTGGGTGAATGCAATATTTGGAGTCATGGCCTTCTGACAGAATCTCTTCTCGTATCGCTGAATCCGTCGGTACACAGATTCTATCTTTGTACCATACAGTTCCCTGCTCATCTTCTCGGTATTCGGGGCCTCTTCCCAGCTTCATCAAACCACGGATATAGTCTATCTCAGGACAGTTCTTTTGCGCTTCACGGATCCGTGAGATGAGATTGTACTCGACGCGAAGCTCATTTAGCATGCCATAGGAGACTACCTCGAGCTGGAACGCGTCAAACTCTCTCCTGAGCTCAGGTGGCATAGAGTTGGTGATGAGGGTATGGCAGTAGCTTTTGCGGCTAAGTGCATCAGCGACAACATTAGCCTTTCCTGGGTGATAATGGATCTCAAGATCATAGTCCTTGATGAGTTCCAGCCATCTGCGTTGCCTCATATTCAGATCTTCCTGTGTGAAGAAGTACTTCAGGCTCTTGTGGTCAGTGTAGATGTCACACTTGTTGCTTATCAGATAGTGTCTCCAAATCTTGAGTGCATGTACCACGGCTACAAGTTCTAGGTCATGAGTCGGGTATCGCTGCTCATGCTCCTTCAACTGTCTTGAGGCATAAGCTATCACTCTTCCTTCTTGCATTAGTACACAGCCCAAACCTTGCCGAGAGGCATCACAATATACAACAAAATCCTTGTGAATATCGGGCAGGGCTAGTACAGGTGTAGTAGTGAGCTTCTCCTTCAAGGTCTGAAAACTCTTCTCACATTCAGGAGTCCATATAAACTTGTTCTCTTTCTTCAGCAAGTTGGTCATAGGTCTTGCAATCTTGGAGAAATTCTCAATAAATCTGCGATAGTATCCTGCAAGTCCCAAAAAGCTTCTGATTTCTGACACATTACAGGGTTGTTCCCACTCTTTCACAGCTTCAATTTTGGCTGGGTCTACTGCGACTCCTTCTCCTGACAGTACGTGTCCAAGGAAAGCAACTTCCTCAAGCCAGAATTCGCACTTGGAGAATTTGGCGTATAGCTGGTTGCGAGACAACCTCTCCAATACGGTCCTCAGATGATGTTCATGTTCCTCTTTTGTGGCTGAATAAACCAATATATCATCAATGAATACCACCACAAACTTGTCTAGCTCATTCATGAAGACCTTGTTCATCATGTTCATGAAGTATGCCGGAGCATTAGTGAGTCCAAATGAGACTACTGTGCACTCATATTGTCCATATCTAGTGACAAATGCAGTCTTCGGGATATCTTCTTCCCTGATCTTCATCTGATGATACCCTGATCGGAGATAGATCTTTGAGAAGTACTTGGCCTTACTCAATTGATCTAACAGATCATCGATGCGGGGCAATGGGTACTTATTCTTGACTGTAACCGCATTCAGATTCCGGTAGTCAATGCACATCCTCATCGTGCCATCCTTCTTCTTGACAAACAAAACGGGAGATCCCCAGGGCGAAGCACTTGGCCCAATGAAACCCTTCTCCAGTAATTCTCCCAGCTGCTTCTTGAGTTCCTTCAACTCATCAGCCGACATTCTGTAGGGTCTTTTGGCAATCGGTGCAGTCCCTGGCATCAGCTCTATAACAAACTCCACATCTCTATCTGGTGGCATTCCTGGCAACTCCTCTGGAAATACGTCATTGAATTCACAGACTACTGGCACATCTCGGAATGTCAGCTCTGTCTTATCTGCTTTAGTCTCCAGGGCACATAGGAGGGCTTGGACTCTCTCGGTTTGGGGTACACATCGGACAGTTGTTCCCCAAGGGTGGGTTACCTGAACATATCTAGGTGAACATGATATCACTCCCCGGTGTTTGGTTAGCCAGTCCATGCCTAAGATGACATCTAAGCTATTGGAGGGTAGTAGGGTTAGGTCAGCTCGAAAGTCAAGTCCCTCGATAGTGATTATCACTCCTCTACATATGTGAACGCTTCTGAAGGTTCTTAAGGGCGAGCTAGTTAGGATGGGGTTTGCTCTCGGGGTTACAGGTATGTTATGCTTACGTGCATATGCAGATGAAATGTATGAACATGTAGCTCCCGAATCGAACAGAACTGTAGCCATGTTACCCTGAACTAGGAACGTACCGTACACAGCATCAGGTGCAGCTTCAGCTTCCTCAGCGGTCATGTGGTTCAGTCTTCCTCGGGTAGCAGATCCCCGGTTCGGTGTGCCCTGTGCAGCTGCTGGTGCGCGGTTGAGGTCGGGGCACACAGCCACACGGTGTCCAGGCTTTCCGCATCCGAAGCAAGTGAAGGGCGCACTGCCTGCTGTAGCTGTCGCAGGAGCCTTCCAATTGCTTGTCCTTGGCGTGTTGGTAGCGGGGGCGGGTGTGTTCTGCACAGCTCGAGTCGGCGCAGGGTAGGTCTGAGCGGGGCGGTGATAGTTGCCGCTGTTGGTACCACCACGGCTCGTTCCCGAAGAAGGTCCCTGGCGGGTTCGGAAAGGCGGAGGTGCACCTGTTCGCTGTCTCTGAGGTGGAGCAGTGCGAGCGGGTCCCTCAGAGCGGCGCTTCTTTCCCTTGTTCTGGGCCTCGAATTCCAGTCGTGCTTCCATGCGATCCTTCTCAATCTCAATACAGCGGTCAATCAGCTCACGCAGAGTGTAGCTCTTGTTCCCTGACAGAGCCAACCTGATCTTGGTCTGAAGTCCCTTCCTGTAGTAGTACATCTTTTCCTTCTCGGAACTCACGCAAGACGCAGGTGCGTAGCGGAGCAAGCAGTTGAAGCGGGTGGTGTACTCGTGGATCCGGTCAGCTCCCTGGGAGATGTTGCGAAACTCGTTCTCCTTGGCCTCCATGACTTCCTCAGGAATGTGGTGGTCACGGAAAGCCTCGGTGAACTCATCCCAGTCAATGCGGGCTGGATCCTCGTGAGCGCTGGTGTAGTTGTCCCACCATGCCCGTGCAGCACCGGTCAGCTGGTGGCTAGCAATCCCAACACACTCCTCGTCGGAGCAAGTGGTCAGGTCCAGCTTCTTCTCCATCTCCTTAAGCCAATCGTCGGCAGCGAGAGGATCGCTGTCGGTCCCGTCGAAGGTAGGTGGTCTCAGCTTCAGGAAACGCTCCAGTTTCTTTTGGAAGTCATTCTGGGGTGGCCCGTGGTGCCTGTTCATCCCAGTAGCTATGGCATTCAGTAGCTGGGTCTGCTGAGCCATCACTTCCGCCAACGTCGGTGGCGGCGGCGGTGGCGGAGGCACGTTCTCGCCTTGTGGTGGCGGATCGTTCACCGGCGGTGCATTCTCTGCCCGGCGCAGCTCTTCTTCCAGGTTAACTCCAGCACGTCTGCCAGCTGGGCGTCCACGGTTGCGACCACGCCCACGTCCTGGCGCAGGCGCAGGGGAGGGCTGGCGGTTCTCCAAACGCGCAGAACGTCTCATCGACATCTGAATTCATTAGGTACGTGCTCAGTGCAGTAATAATCTTGTAGTGGTTTAAGTAGGAGTTAGATGTTTTCAACGATTTAAATGAATTAAAACATTTTTCATGCTATCCTACACTCAACCAAAGAAGCATAGAGATCCATAAGAAGCATAAGATCCAAATGTCACTCATCACATGGTTATTATTATATAAAGGATGTTCCTAACTGCTAAGAAGATCGTGCTATGCGCAGGTAGCCAATGGCAGGACAACACATGGTATCTCTAGTCTAAGGGCTACGCAGGGTCCCATAAGCTACTGGTGCATAAGGTCAAGTACGGCGTCGGGTATGCGGCTGTCCTCTGCCTCAACAAGCTTCACTCGGCTGAAGTACTGGATCTGGTCAGACGGTGCTCCCAGCTCCTCCAGCACCTGGCGTAGTACCATGGCAAATCCGCCGTGGTTCCTCCCATTGATCGGGATCTCAATAGTGCCGTCGTGCAGTGGACGAAGTGGTGGTCCAAGGCTGGTCATCTGCAGATTTTTCAAGAAACGGATTAGCAGGTCCTTGTATTAGATAAGCCATTGCATAAAAAGTGAATGCAAGGTCGGTAATATAACCGAAAGAGAGTCTGGCTTCCTATTCTAACGTCCATTTTCTATGGGTCTCGTCCTACAGTCAAGTATGGCTCTGATACCAACTGAAACGACCTCGATTTCCACGAATGGAAATCCACAGGCTCGAATTGTATTTCAACAGATTGCTTGGGACAATCCATGAAATTACCCATATCTCAGTTGACACCAGGATCCATACAACGATAATTAAGTCTTACATAAACATTTATTACATCGCCACACTGGCGGAATCAACAATCAGAGAAGCTTTAGAAGATGCGGAAGCGATTCATCCTTCACGGCCAACTTGAGTGTAGCACGTGACCCTATTCTTCGTCATCATCTCCCTCGAAGTCGTACTCATTCTCGTCACCTGACAGCAAATTTATCAGTACGATTTGTACTGGCCACGGAGCCCACCTATGCAGCATTTGCTTTGTGGAAAGTGGATGCAAGGCTATACAAGCAGACCTATAGGCTGAGGTTTTCCTATGCAGCTGTAATCAATGTTTAATTAGTCAAGTTTTATCACCAGTTAACACCATTTTCCCTTTTCCCATCACCACACCTCACATACCCACACCTCACTCTCATTCGACAGGCCCAACTCCCTCTCGGGCCTATCTCAGCGGCACACTACCACAACGGGTACACTGCCGGAAAAATGTCATCCAGGGGGAGAAGAGAACACTCACTACACTAGTAGAAGCTTCACAGGAAAGGTCCATAGCCAACAGGTTGGCATATGTATCGATCGATCAACCGTACACTCTGCAGAGGTTTCACTACTCACAAGATTAGCCATCATAGGTGTTGCGCAAACACCTAGGCAGAATTCCGGGTGCTTGCTTGCCTAGGTCGATGCCACCCTACCACTCAGCCCTGGGATATTCCGGATCCTACACCGTTATGCTGAGACTGGGAGACACAGTACCGGGCCCATCCAGTGGTACTGTGCATCTAGAACGGAACGGGAACCCATCGACCGTCTCCGCCCACCCTTATCACCTTTCAACCTAGCAGTAGTGGCACCGTCCTACCAAGTAGTCCAGCCGGCTCCCGCCCATCAGAAGCGAGTGAGTAGAAAAGGATTCCCATGAACCTGAAACTAGTCCATCCTAGGTTTGACCAAGCAGGCATCTCCACTTAGGGGATACTCTCCCCGTGCCATCACAGCACCTCCGTCCACGGGCTTCAAACCACCAAGGCTATCCCACCCGGAACCTCCTCAACAACTTTACCCGCCACAGGTATCTCGCTTGGGGATGCCCAGGTTGCACCCCCGGCACGACTTGCCCCATGGGCTCGTCTCACATCCCACTTGGTCGACATCAACCCTTACCACGCACCCAAGACGCACGCAGCACTCTCTCCCAGTGGTTATAATCGGTTATACACCGTCCTAATTCCACCACATAGCATATAGCAAGTAGAAAGTAGTGGAAGAGTAACAGTAAATTAAGCAGCAGCTAACCTAACAGTGGACAGCAGGGTAAAGTCTTATCAAGGCAGGGAATTCAAATATACTACCATGCAACCAATCCATACATAATCATAAAGCAATAGCAACAATGTCATTTGCAATGCGTAATTAGGATCTAAAGATTTGGTGGGACGTGGCACCTTCGTAGTCGTCTCCTAGCTCTTGGAAGTACTCGTGGTCGTCTTCCTTAGTCAGATCCTCCTCCGGCTCTGAAATCGAACACGAAATAGTCGCGTCAGCGACTCCTATAGAGTATTTCAGAAAAATCCAATAAAACAAAGAGCCAAATGCACTCAAACATAGTCTTAGATTGTAGATCTCATTTTCCTGAGAATTTTGATATATGGTGCGCAATTTTTGGTCATCGTATGAATAAGTTATGAATTTCCGAAGATTATCCTATTTTCTGAAAATGAGAAAACTGTTTGGTTAATAGGGGCAGCTCGGGATTGGTCCACGTGGCGCGCGGGTCCAGTAGTGCGGCAAGTGGCGCCTCAACAGAACACAGACCCGATGGTCGCCCACCAGGTGTTCGATGCTGGTTCCCAGAGAGTTGCCGGAGTTGGCGTAGCTCGGCGTGGCTCGGCGGTGGTCGGTGGTAGCTCGGCTGTGGTTGGGGGTATCTCGGCGGAGCTCGGCGGTGGTCGGGGGTAGCTCGGCGGGGCTCGGCATAGTTCGGCGTACCTCGGCGGGGCTCGGGCGAATCGGAAATTCGCGGCGCCGAGGGTGCCGCTCTCCCGAGCTCTCCCGGGGAGGCTCGGGCGAATCGGAGATTTGGTGCGCCCGAGGGTGCCGTTCTCCCGAGATCTCTCGCGGAGGCTCGGGCGAATCGGAAATTTGGTGCGCCCGAGGGTGCCGTTCTCCCGAGGTCTCCTGCGGAGGCTCGGGCGAATCGGAAATTTGGTGCGCCCGAGGGTGCCGTTCTCCCGAGGTCTCCTGCGGAGGCTCGGGCGAATCGGACATTTGGGCGCCCGAGGGGGCTGCTCTCCCGAGCTCTCCTGTGGAGGCTCGGGCGAATCGGAGATTCGGTGCTAGCAGGGTTCCAGGGCGTCTGTTCAAGGCGGCGGTGTCTCTCCGGTGCGGCGGAGGATGACAGGGCGGCGATGGCCATATTTCGGCAAGGCAGGGCTCGGCTTTCTAGCGGCGGTGCTGAGGCAGACTTGGCGAACCTCGGCGGCCTTTCTCCGCAGCGCGAGGCGACCGGGGGTACTCGGAACGGATTTAGGCGAGGCGGAACCTGTCGGCGGCGATGTCGTCGCGACGGTGAGGTTCCGGCGGGGCTAAGGAGGTCTTCTAGAAGATGTATACGCGTCCAGAGTTTATGGCGATGGTATACCAACTACCAATTTTGGCTACCGAGCTTTCCAAGGTGCTCGGTCGTGGCGGCGGCGTGTCGCCGACGACGGCGGAAGGCGGCATCGCGGCTACGACCAAGTATTGGTTCAATCGAATGCGGTCTCGTCAAATTGGTGAGGCCAGAGAGTCATACAACACTCTGGTGGCGAACTTTAGCCATGGCATGACCTTCTTTTGGCGACGGCTCGCGGCGGCGCTCCGGTAAGGTCGCGGCGCACGCGGCCAAGGCGATTCAGGCTTCCTCTAGCGCTTAGATCCGCGTAGCTAGCTCGAGGGGGTCGTGGCGGTGCTCCACGACGTTCTAACCTGTACGGGTGCTAGTCGGATTGCTCGGAACGGGTGATTCGGCGTCGGAACGCGTCGGTGGTGAGCGCGCTCCGCCGAGAACGCGTCGTGCTGCGTTCTCGGTCTAGCAAGCTTGTAGTCCGGGGGTTTTGGCCGGTCGAATGAGTGCATGGTGCAGGTGATCTTCCCGAGCCGGTAAGGGCTCGTGCCTACGCGTCCCGAGGGTGGAACGCCATGGCAAAAGCAGGGCAAGGTTCGGACATGGCGTGCGGTGGCTCACCGTGGTGTCGGTGAAGCTAGGATGGCGGTGCAGTGGCGAGTCGGAGCCGTGCAGAGCGATCGCAGTGCCGTGCCGCTCCTCGTCCGCAGCTCGGGCTTCTCCTCCGTGTCCGGCTCCGGCGTGCTCCGCGGCGGCGGCGCTCCGGCAGCTTCTCCTCCTCTGCTCCGCCCTTCTCCTACGCTCTCTCTCTCGATTTGGTGCGGTGTGCCGGTCTGTGCTGCGGTGGCGGCGAGGGGAAATGAGGGTAGGGCTTCGGGGTGCTCCAATTTATAGGCGAGCTTGGCCAGCTCCAATGGCGTACGGTCCTGATTGCGCTCGACCGATCGAAGGGCCGTTGCTCGAGTGGATCTAGGGCTCCGGATGGGCGCGGGTTCGCTTGGCGGCCAAGAAAGGAGGGGACAGGAGGGGGACAGCGGGGTCAGGGCTCTGCCATGCGGTCGGCTGTGGGACCGGGGTCACGCCATTCGCGTGACACCCCCGGCAGGCGCCTCGCCTTCGTGAGGAAGAAGAACAGTGGGGGGCGAGAGCGGCTGACAGGCGGGACCGGGTTGGCAGCGAGCGCGAGCGCGAGCGCGTGTGTGCTGGTCGTGCGCGTGCGCTGCCGAGCCGCGACGTGGGCCGCGCGCGGTGAGATGAGGAGAGGAAGGTCGGGCGGGCTCGGGCTGGCTTAACGACCCGGCTAGCCGAATGGCTGGCCTAACTTTCTTTTTCCTTTTCTATTTTCAGTTTAGTGTATATATACATATATTGCCCATTTTAATTTATTGAGTAAATACAAACATAAATTGCAATAAATCCCAAATGTGATGCATAAGTTATTATTCTATGTGAATGGAATTAAAATGCAAACTACACTCCTTTATTTACCAATTTCATAATGAAACCTATATGCTTGCACAAGAAAAATGGGTTTTCACAATAAATAAATGAAAAATTTTAATTGGTTGGGATTTTTAGATTGTGTGGATTTTTAGGGTTGTTACACCCATTCCCCCGAGTTGGCCGGACGACTGCCATTCCCCTTTTCCTGGCGTCACACGTGCGGCCGGGGCATGGCAGTCGCCGTCGTAGCTTGCGAATCTCCTCGTCAGCCCAGGGGGCCGTACGGTTGACCGTCCCTGTAGCGGCGTGGGAGAAGTAGAACCGTCAGATCGCCTGCCAGGGGAGATGGGGCAGTTGGTACGGCAAACGTGCGTGTTAGGAGCACAGCTGTGCCACGGGGCCCACCCGATGGGACCGTGCTTGTAAAGTGGTCAGGGAAGGTCCCTTGGGCGTCAAGTTTGCCCTGCTGACGTCAGCAGGGCTCGGGCGAATCCGAGAGGTGCGCCCGAGGGAGTTAGCCTCTAGCGAGGGGTTCGGGCGAATCGGAAGTCTATCGCCCGAGGTAGCTTGTAGTGGGGGGCTCGGGCGAATCGGAAGTCTATCGCCCGAGGTCTGCTTTCCCGAGCCCTGTCGCGGAGGCTCAGGCGAATCGGAGAATCTCTCCCGAGGGGTCCGCGCGTCTGGGGGAGGCGATGTGCTTCCGCACGGCTCTGTCTTAGGCCGTGCGGGAGGTTCCTGCATGGGTTGTTCCCGCGTGGGCCTTAACTGTCGTCTTCTTGGGCTGGGTTTTATTCAGGAAGTGTGATTTTGCGTTGAAGTTGGGTATCCTATAGTTAGGTACCCGACACTAGTGGATCACTTTATTTGTATCGTAATTACTAAGAGTGCTAGCTGGAAACATGTTTCTGTAACTATGTGTTACAACACATATGAATCATGTTATGATATGTGTTCAAACATAGTACTGCCCATTCGCTTCTCTCTTCACTTTATTCGTTTATAAACATGTTATACGAATTTAGTTTATAAATATGTTATATGAATCTTGATATAACACGTGCAATTGGATAACATATGTGTTGTACCAGGCAGTTGTGAAAATGTACCTTGAGTGCTAGCCTACGTTGGTGGTGCGCTTAAGCATGGGCAGGCAGCCAGGCTGGCAGGCCGGTTGATCCGAATCCGACGTGACGCGCGAACGAACGACAAGGAGAGCTGCATCGACGGCCTGCATCTGCATCGACGGAGCCCGCGCCGCCCATAGGATTCAACCGATTCCGCTTGTTGCCTTGTTGGCTCGGCTGGCCCACTGGCATGTGGCAGTGCACGGGATCGGCCGTGGCGCTGGTAGCAGCATCTGTCGCCGCCATGACGGCGAAGCTAGCCTGCTTTGGGCTCGAGAAAGGTGAGACGTTGCTGTATCCTCTTCAGGCTATATGAACTGAATGGAGTCCGTGTGAAGGAAGCGTGGCGCTCTCGCTTTCGGCGACAAGCACCACACAACAGAACACGCTGGCGTCGCATGATCGCTAGCTCCTGGCTGGGGCTGGGGCTGGCTTTTGTGCAGAGACATTGTGATGATGGTAGTACGTGATGCCTGGGTCGCTTGTCCGGCAACGTGAACGTCTCTGTCTAATCATTTCCTCTCCACTGCAGAGACATTGTGATGATGGTACGTTTGCTTTCCTCTGGGCTAATCCTTTTGATTAGCAATAATCCATATCGTATCGTTTCTCTGCCGACTATGTAGCAGGCTCCGTGATAATCCTCGGTAATGGCAGCGCACGCGTCGCTGAAGGGGAGGGTGACGCCGGCACCGCCGGGGCGCGGCACGAGCGAGACGACGACGACCACCACGACCACGACGGAAAGCACATGCGCCCATGACGGCTCGCGCGGACGGACGCAGGCGCTGGCCCTCGCGCACGCGCAACGGCTCCGCATCGTGCGTGGCAGAACGGGACGACGGCGCGGGGGCCTGCCGGCTGCGTGCTGCGTGCGTGGCCACTACCCGTGGGCGCGCGGGAGCACAGACCGTCGAGGACAGCGCAGCATGGGCACTGCTACTGCTGTGCCTACTACACTACTCCTACGGAGTACTAGCAGTATTTTATTGTTCGGCTGGGGCAGGTTTGCCGTTTGGATTTGGGACACCTCTCGTGCCCAATTATCGTTAGCTGCTGCTGTCACATGCAACTGATGATCCTGCACTGTGGGCATTTGACGATTATATATACTATATGGCCTAGTATCGTTAGGCACTAACTACACCCGCATGGCTGCATATACTACTATATAAGTATACAACTGATTGGTGATCGTATTCTTTAAAGCTTACTCTATTCGGCTGCCGTGCATGTATGTAGCCATATGATTGCTTCGTGTTGGTGAGGTAGCGAATACTGAATCCGCCCTCTTGCTTTTCAAAGTATATATCTGTGTGTGGATCCGCAATCATGCATATGGCGTTCTGTCTGTACGTTGAATTAGTGATGGGTTTTGTATTGTTGTACCCAGGACTGGCGACACATGCTGCTTCCGTTAGTTTTGATATCCTTGTGGCTAACCCTACAATTAGACGGCTAGAAGCTGGAGTATCAGCCAATGAAAATAAACGAATATACGGAGTATACTAGTGTATGGAGTACAAGGCCCCCGCCCTTTTGTTCGATCCTTTCATCAATTGTGCGCCTCTGTCGATCCTCGCCAATGCCAGCACCACCGGCACCGAATCACTGATACCATTCGCCGACGCGTTATGGCAACAAATCCTTTTCGCGCCTCCCGGTGGCCGGCGGGTGCCAGGGGCCCAACGTGACCACACGTGTCGCGACGACTACGCTCCCACGGCACGCGCGGAGATCACTTATTTTTTAAGTCCTTCTAAGATATTTTTCTCTAAAAAATTCAATATTATTGTTTATTTTCAGCTTCAGCGAACAGAGCTACAGTACCCATGCGGACGCAGGCCCCATCGCCCCTTATCCAAACCAAACAACGCACTGGCGTGGCGCGGCGCGGCGTGGCAGGATACCATAGGACGAGACGAGAGCGTCTGCGTGGCGTGGCGCCCAGCCCCAGCCCCAGCCGCGGACCGTCGTGGCGCAGCGGGGGACAAGGCCGGCGGGGACAGCGCATGGGCGCTGCTATTTTACTGCTGGCCTATGGCTGCATGCCGTTTAGATTTGGGACACCCTCTCGTGCCTAGTACTAGTACCCATCTACGAGTAAGTAATCATTACCTGCAATGGCAGTCGTCGATTATACTGCTGCGTTAGCTGGTACTCCCTCCGTCCTTGTTTTAGGATTAAAAAAACATCCCATAATAAAAGTTATTTTAGGCTCTGACGCCTATTGCCTCGAATGTTATCAGCCTCCTGTCTTCCTCGTGTCGCCCACTACCAATGAAATAAAAAATAAAAAAATAGATGGGACGACGAGCTCTCAATCTCTCGTCTTCTCGACTTCTCCATCCTCATCGATGGGCCCAGAGGAGACGCGGACGGCGGACCTGCAACTGGTGGCTGCCGGGTGCCAGCGCGCCGGTAGGGAGGTGGTGCGGCCGGCATCCCTCACGCCGGCGGAGAGGAGCTACGCGCGGATGAGGTGCGGTCGGGGCCCCGCACGCCGACGGTAAGGAGCGCGGAGGTGTGGCCATGGCCCGCGAGGCGGCGGCGAGGAGATGCGGCTAGTGGCCGGCACACCGGTGAGCCTCCAAGCGGTCCAGCGGCCCGCACATCGGTGGAGGAGCAGCAGCACGTGGGCGTGGGCGGAGGCGCGGGTTCGGCGGCTGCGCGGCAAGGGAACGGGAGGAAGCATCCGCGGCGGCTCCTGGCGCTGGTGCAGGCGCTGCCGTGCCTGGCGCTGGTCCGGACAGCGCACGGGCGACGGCTCGCCAGAGGAGGTCTTCGGTGGTGGCGCCGATGCCGAGGCAAAATCGGATCTGAGAGATTCAAACGGCATGAAGGTGTACTAGTAGTGGGTTGGCCGACATGAAGGTGAGAAGGTGTACTAGTAGTGGGTTGGCGCTCTGGTCGAGGATAGCAAGTGGCCATCTCTTCCGGTGAAGCGTGCCTGGCAACTCAATGAATGCGAGTATAGGGGCGTGCAGGTCCTTTGATCGTTTCCTTGGTAGTCTCGCTCCATCCCAGAACGACCAGTATTCTGGGACGAAGGGAGTAGACAGTGTACTTTAGGAGTATTTGTTACTACTAATTAACTACTACAAGCACTGCTATATTCTTTGGGGGTACTTCATGGTGCCGTGCATGCATGTATTATATTGTACGTAGCTGGAACCCACGAACTGATTGGGGAGCGACTAATGAAACCGGTGGCGCAGGCTAGCTAGCTGTGTTCTGTGTGTGGATCTCCAAAATCATATGGCGTTCTGTCTGTACGTTGAGTTTGTCGGGTGGTTTACTGGTTTTGTTTGTATTGCTTGGTGTAGTCAGGGTTGGGAACACATGATGCTCCCGTTAGTTAATTTGGTTGAATGATTCGCATCAAAAAATTTGGTCGAATGATTGCGTCCAACTTGGAGAGTCATTATTGGGGCAGCGCCTGCTCGACCAGGGGGAGGAGAGCATAACGCTCACACCCGCGCACTGTTCATCTTTCTCCTCGGATCGCCCTCGCCCTCGCCCCCGCCGCCGTCACCGCCCATGCCGCGGCGCGCTAGGTCCGGCGAGCCCTAGCACGCCGCAGTGCCCCCATCCCCCTCTCCCCTCGTCGGAGCTCCGTTTCGCCACCGCCATAGCTGGAGCGCTCTCGCCCCGTCCTTCCCAGTCGTCTCCACCACTGCTAGGGCCCTAAACCGCCCGCGTCCATCTTCACCGCCTGGTCCACCTTCCTCCCCGGGCCCCCTTCGTTCTATACCCGCCAGAGAGAGGGGGCGCGGCGACGAGCGAGTTCGGGTGACACCGGAGTTGGAGGAGGAGGCATACCTGTGTGTGTGGGGCGGGCTTGGACGCGGCGCGGGCGTGGATGACGCGGGCGCGGGGTGGTTGGAGAGCATCTCCGACCAGGTCAGACAATAAGCTTGCCGGTCTTTATTTGCCTATACTGGGGTATATATATTTGTCATTGATTGATCCTAACTACTACTGTTATTAAGCTCATGTTTCAGCTGAATCGACGTCGTGTGCGGCCGGTGTGCCTTGCCTGCCTGCCAAAGTCGTGATATGATAATCGTATCAGCCAGCATAGAGCTATATATTCTCGTGAGATTCTTCTGTACCGGTGTGCCCCCTGCGTGTATATTGGATGCATTTGTACGTTCTGGATCGTACGAAAAGAAGTCACCTGCAGAACGTACAGTAAGGCCATTTTATGCAAGCATAAAACCGGTTACTACTGCGTCCTTTCACGATGACTCGTCCGTGACCCGGCGAAAAATCGCAGTGACGATGACAAGCACGATTCCGACCACACCACACGTACGTGTACGTATACCCCCGCCACCGGCCCACTACGTGGCGCGCGACCTGAAGTTTCCACGGCGTGCAGGACCTGCAGCTGCAGCGCGTCGTCTAAGCTGGTCTGGTCGGCGAGGTAGCCAGGTAGGCGACGGGGCGGTCGGTCGCGTTGCGTTGTCCCGTGTGTCCCGGGCGGGCGGTCACCGTGGCCTAACCGAACCCCGCGCGTCGAGAAGGACGGCCCGGTAGGCGCCGCTCCGGCTCCGCCGCAGCCACCCTTTCTTTAGCTGACACGTGCTGATCCGGCACTGTTCATTCGCTGCAAACATGTATCCCGACACATTTGGACCAAAGAAACTCCAAAACGCACATGAATTTCACCCAAAAAAGCGTACTCCTATTTGCACAAAAATAAAACTCGGTATTTTAGGGGTCATCGAGCAGCAGGTCAGAGCGGAATCGTGAAGCTGGCCGAGGCGCAAGCGCAACGGCAGCTGGTTTTCTCTTTCCCGCCTCATAAGTTATATTTTTTTTTTCCGAATTACACAGTACAAAGTCACCACAGACGTCTCGCTGTCGACGGGAACATCACCTACCACTGAAAGCACAACGCCGTTAAATACTGAAATAAATTCAGGAAAGGTACGACAATCAGGATTTGAACTTTGATGGGTAACGTCCCACTGGAGAGTCCTACTATTGGACCACACCGCCCATTCGCGCCTCATAAGTCATATCATCGTGCTGATTTCAGCTATATAACTTGAGGTTTCGCGCCTCATAAGTCATATCATCGTGCTGATTTCAGCTATATAACTTGAGGTTGAATTTAACCTCCTGACAACTACTCATACGTACGTTGTTGCTATAGTACAAATTACTGTATACTGTTTTCAATTCCATACACTTTGCCCGACGACGACAGCCGATTTACTTTGTGTATGTGTGTGTATCCAGTTTTCTGCTGATCTTTTCCTCTGCGTACGTTCACATTGATGTCTTCGCGTACTTACACGGTGAAAACAACTATTAGCAGTACTTTAGTGAAAAAAAGAAAGAGGAGGGACTCGCGTTTAATTAGGACCGTCAACATCACTTCACTGCGAAAGCAGCGTCGGGGCTAGGTGCAAGCAAGCATCCTGGTCGCTCTCACTCGGATTACAATATCCTCCCTGAGGATGTATAAATTTATTTCGTCCAAAGCAAGGTCACCAGGTGGCGGAGACGGTAACCTGCAGGCGACAGCGACCTAGACTGTGTTTGGATCCCGCCTAAATTTTGGAAGCTAGATTTTAAAAGTTAGATTACTATAAGCCAGATTTTAAAAGCTAGAATGGTAAGCTGTTTGGATTCACAGCTTTCAAAAGCTGTGACATACTACAATACATAGTAAAATTACTTAAATACCCTTGCTCAGATGTATAGGGGAGAAACTAGGAGGGGTAAATTTGTCTTTTAACATCTAGAAGCTGGAAGAAGCTAGGTTCAACTAGCTTCCCAGATTGTAGAATCTGAAAGCCTACAGATTGTAAAATCTGGTTAGAACCTGGTGCTGTTTAGAAGACCTAATAGCTTTTAGAAGCCAAATTCTATAATTTGACGGTATCCAAACAGGGCCCTAAAATTATCCTCGGATCGTAGATCACGAGGCTGTGAGTGGGTAAAACATAACTACAATCACTGACAGCCTGACACCGTGTCTGTTTATGATATTTGGTGTAGTGTACTACCTAGTATACTGAAATTCTGATCCTGTTTAACTTCACCACCAAATAAACAGGAGGATAACAACCGCCACAATTTCAGGGCCTTAAACATTAGTACTACACCACCAAATAGCTAGTACAGTGTCGTACTACCTATGCTGAGGCCCTGTTTAGCTTTACCCCAAATATCAAAAAATTCCATCACATTCAACTTAATGTCACATCAATGTTTGAACGCGTACATGAAGCACTAAATGTTGATGAAAACTGAAACTAATTTAAAAGCTTCGTAAAAAAATTGCGAGATGAATCTTTTGAATCTATTTAGACCATTATTAAACACTTATTGCATCTAAACATACCCTGAGACGCTGGCGTTGGTCATCAGCCGTTGATCTCCAGGCTCCAGCGGGAAATCGCTTCAAATTACGAATTCCTTTTTTTTTCATTGTATAATTCTCGCCTTCTTTCAAAGAACCAAGTTTAAAATTTGAGGTTTTACCGGATCATGAAGCAAATTCAAATTCAAATACAACACACAACCACTTGTAAGTTCGGTACTGAAATCTTATTAGAAATGCCATGCAGAGTGCAGCAGACCACCTCCCCTCAGCAGAGTTCTGCTTCAGGCGGCCCTAATGCATGCGGCCCATTTATGTAGCCCATAACGGCGTAATGCAATAGGACAAGAGAAGACGACGAACTTTCCCAGCAAAGAAGAGCCCACTGGCATGTGGCCTAACTGAGACCCACATAGAAGCCTAACAGTACCCGCCTTTACTACCCGGCCCAACAGAGCCGACCCGCGCGTGCGCCGCGGAGAGATAATTCGCTCGCCCAAATGCCTGAGCCGAGCAGCGCTTCTTCCTCCACTGGTCTCCACTGCTGCAAATATCCACGCCCTCCTCTCTCGGTCTCCGGCTCTCACCCTCCCCGCACAGGCACAGTCGCACGCGTTCCATTCCATGGCGGCGCTCTGCTCCGCCTCCCCGGCCATCTCCGCGGCGGCGTCCCTCGGGTCGCCCGCGCGCAGGGTCGCGTCCCGCCTCCGCCTGCGCCTGCGCGCCGCCGCGCGCTCCTACTCCCTCGCGGCGGCGGCGTCTACGGGGGCGCCGTCGTGGCGAGCGCGACGGCGGTTCGCGGCTTCCGCGGCTTCCACCACGGAGGCAGAGGAGTGCTCTGGGGTGGAGACGCTGATCCCGCCCGACAATCGCATCCCCGCCACCATCATCACCGGCTTCCTCGGTTCTGGCAAGGTCTGGTGGGCCTAAACTCAGTGATACCATTGGTTAGAGTACGCGGTTGAGAAAGTCCATGTGTTGCTAGACTTACACTGAAAACGATAAGCAAAGTTAGCATTCAGCACTCTACGTGAAAGAATGTTGTTTATCATCGCGACGATTTAGTTATACAAAGATGCGAGAGAAATATGAATTACAAATAGGAGTATAGGATTATATGTCAAAATTGGGCAGTTCTGTGTAATGTCAGCCATGAATGTCTCAAGAAATTATTAATAAGACCATAAGCTGTAGTTGCTGCACCCGTAATACACAGATCAGGTCAACATGTTATCATCCTCAGACAAAGGAAAGACTGTAACCATCCATCTTTTCCAACTTTTATGGATTTATAGTTTCAAAAAAAAAAACATAAAGAAGTTGAGTCTCCATTTTAGATAAACTGGCTGAAAACAAACTCTATTATGATAAGATGCAAAGAGGCAGGGTCCTTCCCAGCTGTTCTTTTTCCCCAAAAAATGCTGGTTACCCTCTGATACTTAGTGACATCTAACACTTGCAAAACTTGTGATCTAGAATCTTTTTTCAGTCAATTGTGATCTAGAATCTGGTTGAAGAAACAAGACTGAGATTGAGCAATAAACATCCGTATACTTGAATACTGCAAAAATGAATTCAAGCAAGTCAGGTTTTGTAAAATTTCAAAATCTGAGTTAATCTATTGTGTAGCACTAGCATGGTGCCTGTGGGTGGCGCCTTCTTGTCTTTGTGATGCGGAGGCGAAGGCAAGACGCCTGCGCCCGCATAGCCAGCATTTATAGAAGCGCAGCCCCTGGCCAACTGCCATCATCCTGAATCCAGGGCCTAGGATGGCTCGCTCCCGTCTGTGGCCTGCCACGTCCTGGTCCCCAGCCACTGCCCCCAAGCTGATCCCCAGTTGGCTGCCATGACACTGTTCCTGCTGGCCTCTCCTGTGGCCCCGCCAGGCTGCCACCGATGCTTCGACCACCTGTGCACCCTCCATGATGATTCCCATCCATTTGGGAGAAAGTGGATTGAAAGTTAGATTGGTACCTGCTGTTCATGTCACTCTCTTTTATGGGATCCACATCTTGCTCTTGCATGTTCTTTTGCATATGTTTGACTGGGAGTTGAAATTGAAAGGGCATGAGAGATGAGACCCCAAGTGGTGGCCAAGTGAAGCGGAAAAAAGACAAGAGACATAAGGAGTTCTCTGGAGTCTTCTGCAAGCAGAAGGCCCTGATGACGGAGGCATGCTAACCGCTGGATTCGGTCACAGCCCGATCCAATGAGAGAATTCAGGGCAACATGGCCCAATAGCATTGCCATAGCTTCAACTCTGGATTCAAATGTGTAGATATACTAAGGATGTGGTCCTCATTTTTCCTTTTGATCAAGTGAGACGCAAAGCTTAGAAATGCTCTTGTTCTAATTAACCTGTAGAAATTTAGTCCACTTGCTGGGGCTGTACTACATTTATTGAAATATTGCAGTATGACTGATTTTTCATAGCTTCGACCTTCAGCACTGTCACTTATATGCTGCACAGTGCATAGAATGTTACCTTCCATGTTTCTGACGATTTGTATTGGTGTTGTATTCCGTGTTCTTTTTCTTTGCAGACAACTTTACTGAATCACATCTTGACTGCTCACCATGGAAAGCGAATTGCTGTTATTGAAAATGAGGTATGCTCATATTAATGATTTTTTTCCCAGCCAAACAACTTTCATCATTCAATTATATTAGTTTTGTAAGTGTCTGTCCAGCAGTTATTTCTTCATTCCTGAACGCATGCTTAGTTTGAGAAATGTAGAAATAATCTTAGTTTACTTAGTTCATGGTCAATCCATCACTTAGGAGTGCCCGGCTAATATGGAAGGTGAAGCTGAACTTGCCTACTTTTTACTGTCATTGTTCACATTGCAGTTTGGAGAAGTAGACATTGATGGCTCATTAGTCGCTGCACAAACCGCTGGAGCTGAGGACATAATGATGCTAAATAATGGCTGCCTTTGCTGCACGGTGCGTGGTGATTTAGTCCGTATGATTGGTGAATTGGTGAACAAGAAGAAGGGGAAGTTTGACCATATTGTCATTGAAACCACAGGTAAAGAACTTGTTAGGTTATTGTTCAAACTGCAGATTGCTGCCATAATCAGGAGAAGATCTCGCATTAAATTTTTTGATCTGTATGAATTTTGAACAGAAAAATTAAGCAATGCGGATCATGAAAAGTTTGATTACCTTGGTTATCCATGGATCGCATAAATTATGTTAATTCCTTTCCCTTTTTCTTTATCTAATTTTTCAGGTCTAGCAAATCCAGCACCCATTATACAGACATTCTATGCAGAGGATGTAGTTTTTAATGATGTCAAGTTGGATGGCGTTGTTACTTTAGTTGACGCAAAGCATGCTAGACAGCATTTGGATGAAGTAAAGCCCAAGGGTATAGTCAATGAAGCAGTTCAGCAAATTGCATACGCTGACAGAATTATAGTTAACAAGGTGATCCTCCTTTAATCAATGTTTGCTGATTGATACACTGTTTTCTGTAATTTGGGTCCTTGTTGGTAACACATATAGATACACATATAGATCTAACTCCTGTTACTTCAATGCAGATTGATCTTGTCAATGAACCTGAAGTTTCGTCCTTGGTTGAGCGTATAAGGGTTAGTGCTGCATATTCGCTGTGCCATTTCATTACCATAATATGTTTGTTTGTACTCTGTAATATCCTCCTTTTCTGAATACAGGGTATCAATCGCATGGCTAATTTGAAGCGGGCTGAGTATGGTAAAGTTGATTTGGATTATGTTCTTGGAATTGGAGGATTTGATCTGGAGAGGTTATTTTCTTTCATCTTATTTGTAACTGTTATATGTCTTGGCATGTTGTATCCTTGCTAAACGAACATTTTGGGCTATGTGCCCTTCCAGCCTAGTCCCAGTCATTTAATTTAGAGAAGGGGAAAGAGAATTAATATAGAAACATATCATAATGAAATAATGCGAGTTTTTGAAGCATAATAGGATGATACACTGTGCTTAAAGTTGAACATAGTTGCAGCCTTATGGAGTCTTCAGCTGCACATTGGGAGAGCATTAGAGCAAACTAACGTACGTTTACCCACAGAATCAGTATCATCTCATTAAGGAGTTTATTTTTTGAAAAATAATGAAAGTTTGCATTCTGGCAGTTCTTACAGTTACTAATACTATAAGATTGTGGGGATAAAGGAAATTCGTTCTGTTTACAGGATTGAGAGTGCTGTTGCTGAGAAGTCACATGAAGACCACGCAGAACATGACCATGAACACCATCATCATGAGCATGAGCATGAACACGACCATCACCATGACAATGACCATCATCACGATGGTGATCATGATCACGGACATGGTAAGCCTTAATGTTGGAACATTATTGTGGCATGACCTGACTGACATGGTAGTATCAAACTCTTGGTTCTCTATGATCAATAGCACTCACATGTGGCACCAATTAGGAATGACATGTGCAAAACCATCATCGACTTAAGCAAAAATATAAGAGAACATTTTGACACAAATTATCTTATGAAGTGTACTTCTATGCAAAGCTTGTCTCGTATTTAATTTTGTATATGTAAATGCCTTTTACCAATTACCGCTGATTTAAAAATCCCCTAGTGTGAAGATAAGTAAACTCTATGCTGCCCCCCCTTTTTTGTAGATCATCATGCACATGATCACACTCATGATCCTGGTGTTTCTTCTGTGAGCATTGTTTGCGAAGGGGAGATGGATCTTGAAAAGGTCAGTCTTGAAACTATTCCTCATTTCTTGCTATATTTCTCAATTGATAAAATGAATATTGAGTTACTTGTATTGATGTCAATTTGAAATGCACTCATGTAGGCTGACTTTTGGTTGGGGAACCTACTGCTGGAACACAGTGAGGATATTTATAGGATGAAAGGACTACTTTCTGTCAGTGGAATGCCACAGCGATTTGTCTTTCAGGTTTGTGTTAACTAATGCCACAATTTTATCTTGTTACGGCGTACGCCTACAGATGTGGCATCTACCACACCAAAACCAATTTATGTGTATCTAGTAACGTGAAAAGGCATTATACATATTGTATCAAATCTAGATGTAGTATTGTTGCTAGGAAGGATTGGATTTTTATTTTGGAAGGAAAGCATTTTTTTCCCCTTCCTTTCATGATCCGGCATGCCATGTCTATTGTCTTCCACGACTCCATTCGATCTTGCTAGTGTTTGCAACTCCACACCTGTCCTGAGCACCATCCCTTGTATATCTTCATGTGCTTGGCAGCTTATCTTAATTTCTTCAAATTTACTACTAACGTAAAGCAATTTTTTTTTTATTCTTATGGGTTACCGTTTGACCTAGACAGATATTTTAACACTGCACCAAAGTTTCTCAGACTGCCATTGATAGGCCATATGAACCTCAAATGCTTGTTTGTTTTTGCATGGCCAGGGAGTGCATGACATTTTCCAGGGATCTCCTGAGAGAATGTGGGAGCCAAATGAGCCGCGCATCAACAAGATAGTCTTCATCGGCAGGAACCTCAATAAAGAAGAGCTGGAGAAGGGGTTCAAGGACTGCCTATTGAAGAAATAGACTGATTCCGGAACAGTCGGGATGGATCTCCAGCTTCATGATTTTGAGCTTTGCGGCTGAAGAACTTATCCTCGATATCTGACATGACATGGATCGCGAGATGTATCAAATCAATAGTATTATTGCAACCTTGCATCCTCACGAAACAACATCAGTAGTCTATCGTAGTGTCATTGCACGTGTTGCAGTGTAACCAATAGAGATTATAGTCTGTCTTTATCTCTGTAATTCGAGCAAATCATATCGCATGGTATTAATATATACTTGAACGTGTTAGCAATCGAGAGTCGTTCAAAATCAACATGTTTAATCTACGTTCTTTCCGATCGTGTCTGACCTAGTTGCTTTTCTACCCCCTCCGTCCTACAATGACAAATCCATTTTGACAGGGGAAATCATAAAATTGATCTTATGATCATTAGTATCTCTCAATATATTGCCATTTGCTAAGGTATTCTAGAGGTACTTTGGTTACACAATCTATTGATACATTTTTTATATCCTAATTGAATTTTTTTGTTAGTGTTTGAATTTTTAACTTTTCCCTGGTATATAATATATGCTTATCTGTCCGGGACATATTTTTGTTTTGGGATGCAATTTCCGAGTGGAACTAGAAAAACGGCTATATAGCTGGATAGGCAGATCGCAGTTGGGCCGGCCCGGGACCTCCGTTTTTTTTTTTTCCCCCCTTTCTTCCCCGCAAAGAAAGAAACGAAGGCAAGTTCTTGTTGCGCGCGCGAGAGAGAGTAGCAGGCGGAGAGCATCGACGATGGCGAGCGGCAGCATGAAGAGGGAGATCAGCGAGGCCCACGACACCCTCCGCTTCGGCCTCAACGCCGGCGTGAAGGCCGACCTCGCGCCTCCGCACCCGCTCCAGTCCACCATCCAATCGGTAAGGACTTGTCGCTCTACTCCGTTTCCCTTGTCCGTGCCCTCGAAACCCTAACGCTGGGCCTGGGATCCATGGTTGGGGGCACTCGCCGCGCGCCCCGCACAGGAGGCCAAGTTCTGGGCGGACAAGAAGAAGTTCGGGACAGAGGCCATCTACGGATCCGCCTTGAACATCCGCAAGGATCTCGATGCCCAAATCCTCTCCAGGTACTTCACTTCCCCTCAGCAGCTCTCACTTAAACAATTTTACTTCCATCAATTCGTTCTTATTCGAGTTAGGAATAGTTAGTGGTTGATGGGAGTATATTAAAAAGCGCATCTGGCTGCTGTAATTGACAGTGCCGAGGTACGTTTGGGTGAATTCCTGAAAATCTGTTACCTACATATGCTATACCTATGGATATAAGGCTCTGAAGCATGGAATTTTGCTTACATCAGTTTTGGGTCATGTTGTAAGGATGAGGAATCAATTGTGTCTCTGTACAATTGCCCTGTTTACCGATAGGATTGTTTACCATTTTCAGTATCTTGGTAAATATGTTAAGCATTTTTCGTACCTAGAATCTGAATGGCTTTGTTGTAGTATGATGTGTACTTGTTGCCACCACAACATTCATTGTAGCCTAGATTTTATTCTCGGTGTATTTAAGCGTCTTATTGGAACGGTCTTGATATTTGATTATTGTAATATCTTTGATACCATGTTTGGTGGTAGCTGTTTATCTGCGATATTTTGTTTACTCCTGTTTGTAATGCACATCTTATGGTTTCCTGTATCAAAACGTGTTATTTTGTTGTTATCAATGTCTTTTTTGTGAGAGTTTTTCTATTAAATCTTAGTATCATAAATGCCACTTTCTCACAGATAAAATAAGCACATTGCTGGGACAACATTTGGTTCATATTCACTATAAAATGGTCTTAGAATGTCTAGACCTTTCTCTGCTTCAATGTGCAATCCTATGTTGCAATCGTCCGTGTTCGTCTGGTCCTCCTAAGTTCCCACGCCAACTGTGAACGGACAAAAGGGGCAGGCAGCTAAGGAAATAGTAGTGTGCCTTCAATTTTGTTTATCTTCATGGTTCGACAACTTAGTACATTTAGCTTAAATTGTTTTCTTGATGATTAGCTGATGGATATTTTGTGATGCCAGGTTCCAAAGACCCCCTGGTCCTTTGCCATCATCTCTGCTTGGATATGAGGCACTGACAGGTTCCCTAGATGATTTTGGATTTGAAGATTATCTTAACAGTAAGACATTCTGTCATTTGTTATTGATAAGCCATTTTCCTTCTCTGTCACATGTATAAGCATTTTCACAATAGTTTATGACCCCACCTTAATATTCTTAGCTAGAGAGTGCTGCTGTTTTTAATCATCTTAACCTTCTATAGGTAGCAGTAATTCTGTTTTACTCAGGAAGGCCCTTTGAAGTAAAACTAAGTTATCTAGCTTAATTCAAAGTTATGAGTTTCTGTAAATCAAAAGTATTAAATTTACAAAAGCAATTATATAGTTGTTGGATGAACTTTGTGTCTTGGAGAGGTTATTGGTAATTTAAGTTGGAGAGGTCATCAGTTCAAGAGTATTCAGTTTACATGACTGTTGGCTATTGTTTTACATATAGAAAATCAGGAGTATGTACTAGAAAAAGTGTTATATGCTTTGTGACAGTCTGACCTGACTTTCTTAGGACCAGTATCTTTGATAAGTGATGACATGTTTATTTGTCAGTGGTCATTGCTGCTTACCGCTTAATATTTTATCTATGTATATGTTGAACATTTACAAAAGTGCAGCACTGAACATCTTTTTCCCCTTTGTACTATCTGGGGGTTGTTCCTATTGCCACAACTGTCTTTGGTCTGTGCTAATTTCCTTTTTCTGTTGGCTTGCAGTGCCTCAAGATTCTGACAGTTTCCGTCAACCTGACATGCACCACGGAATGGAGGTTCGCCTTGGTTTGTCCAAGGGACCTATCTGCCCTAGCTTCAATTGAGGCAGTGAATGTAGTTTTGCTGCACTCTGTGCACCTTAGTCTAGTACTTCAGTCAATTACGATGGTGAAACGTGAAAACTGATGGCTTGCATCATTTCAGTGTTATGCTTCAATCAACACCAAATTTGATATTTGTCAAGTTTGAACTTTGTCACTAAATTTAATGGTTTTTCCGCAAAAGTTAGGTACGTATACTCTTTAATCCAAGAACGCTACTATTAAACCAAGGACGAGTTGAAAGCACTGAGTCTGTTTTTTATGTAGTATTTTCCTTCCTTTCTTATATACTACTCTATACGAAGGTTAGGAAATTCAGGGCTGGGCAGTTCGTACCCAATACCCACCACGAGAAGTTACTGTCAGTATTTGTTGTGTTATGAATAGGCATATTTCACCAAGTGATCTCATTCAAATAAGTATATCGATTGTCCAATTAGTTTTTTTTTTTCCCGAATCGATTGTCCAATTAGTTATGCACTTACCCCGATGCCTATCCAATTAACCTTTTCAGTGAATAAATGATGAATGCAACGAATAGTTGTTCCTTTCTCAGTCGATTATTGTTTTCCCATTTTGATTCAATTTTAAGCAGTACAGAAACATGCTAACAGCAACAGGTGCATGCATGAGTAGTGTAGAGCAGCTTAGATGAGACTTGCCTGGCCAGCGCGTACTGAAACCATCCTTTTCACTTGGAAAGAAAGCATCTAGCCCTTCTTATCCCATTCCCTTCTCACTAGTAGTAAACAGAACACGGGTGTCCTAGCTGATAGTGCCGCGTAACTGCTTCGTACCCCGCACATTTATTATTATACTTCAATAATATGGTCGCAGTGCAGAGGATTTGGTAGTTGTCACTGGAAAGCTAGGCATGGCCAGCAAGGAGAACAAGACAAGAGCAGGGCCTGGTTTTGGTCCCTGCCTGCCTCTTGTGGATTAGTCTAACCAAGAATGGCTTTGGTCGCATGACTATGCATATATAATTACTCTGGCCTACTTTGTACCGATGATTGAATGCTTTCAAACTGAAAGAAGGGCTCGAGACATAGCCGTTTTGCATCATGCAGCAATCCACTTCTCACCAACTAATTCTATTGGATGATTCTTTTGCTGTTTATATTAAAAGGATCAGCTAATTAAGGGATGCTAGTGTTGTAGACTCTGCCTTTATCTCTCTTCTTCTTTTTTTGACATAATAGAGTAGTCATACCAACTCCTAGGTTTGGTCTAACTAATTACATCTAAGTTAATTGGGTTGCTTCTGTTTTCGTCAGAACTTTCTATTCTTATTATTTTCCTACTAATCCAGTGGACTTGACACTTTTGGGCAGAACATTTTAATATTCTTTCTCGTCACCGTTCTCTTTCCATGTGCAAGTAAAAGAATGAACTAAGTACGGGATGCTATCGTTGTAGAGTCTAGCCTCCTCTCTCCCTTCTTCTACTTATTTTTTGTTTGTTTTTTTTTTTTTTGACAGAGCAGAAAATTTGCCATACCAGCTCTCCCTGCTTCTATTTTCTTCAAAGAGAGAAGGTCGTCCAATGTTCTGCTTTCATTTTGACAGTCTCATGGCGTAACAATTTCATAAGCCAATGAGTTTGTTGTTGCTATTTTTTAAGAAAAAGGTGTAGCAAATTTGTTGAACCATTTTCATACTCTTCCTCGTTCTCTTCCCATACGCAAGTAAAGGTCAGAGTGGACATTTCACATGGGAATTAGTAACGACTAGAGACTTTGGTTTTGGATGTCTAAGAGAATATATTTGGAACAGTCATTACTCAATAATGATGCGACGCTCGCTTCTTCATTCTCAAATCTCAAAGTGTGTGTCAGTGTGTGCGTTGAAAGTCCACTTTTGCCTTAGCACGTAGTGTTCCATTAGTAGGGAAACTAAATTAAAGCCCACCCTTTATAGAGACGACATTGGTCAAAACAACATTTCTCTATCTGAATGCTGTACAGATACCTATACAACATGCTTCGTCTGTTGCTTAGCACCTCTTCTCTTTGAGAGAATAAATAAATGAATCCACTGGCGTCTACCAAGCAAAATGCGTTATAATGAGTTGCTTGCTTCCGGACATGGCGATATCCTATCTAATCGCCCCTTATGACCCTAACAAACCATGCACTATCACATGCCACCGTAGCACGTACAGTACACGCCTACACCTACTGACCTACTTACTATACGACGAGCTACTCTTTTGCATGGTCCGTCATTCAGTTGCACGTTCACGTCAGCTGAACAACCGTCATGGCAACAAGACAGAATTATTCAGAATGTATATGTAATTCTGTATGATAGTATACTAGCAGAATGGACAAGTAGTTGAACATCACAGGGACCACAGGTGTTCCTCCTAGCTAGCAGTAGCTACTACAATACACAAGCCTGTGTTGTAACACATCATCCCCTACATATACTTCCCTCTCTTTGTTGCTTGCCATGGCCGCCACTCTTCCTCGATATTTTTTCTTAAAAAAAACAACTGCCTGCTTAGGATAGCAACAAATGGCCGGACACATGGATCACAAGGTAATCGAACAAGTGTAGATGATCAGTATGCATTTTGCTTGTCCAGGATGTTGATTGGATTCCTCTGTCAGATAGTCATGGAGCTGAGACTGATGACACCTGATGGATGCCGGTTCAGTTAGGTGCGAGGTCCATGTCCACCTCCTGTAGTCGTATGTCGTATCCTAATATAAGGCGATCGAGCTCTCCAACCAATTTAATTACCAAACCCTATCTCGCGGGCTCGGTTATGACCAGACCAGACCAGACCAGACCACAAGCAAAGCAAAGGCAGGCTGCGCTGGTCTATCATCATGATAGAGTGAGAAAAGGCACATACTCCCTCTGTTTCAAAATATTAGTCGTTTTCGGTTTTTGTGCCACAAGTTTGATTCGATTTGTACAAAATACGTGTAACATTTATATCTCTAAATAAATTTATTAAAAAACTAAATTCAAAGATCTTTCTAATGATATTAATTATATATTATAAATATTAATATTTTTAAACATATAATTGCCTGTAGTTGTTTCTTGGGAAACGCAAACGACAAATATTTTGAAATGAAGGGAGTATGCAGATTGTGATCTGCATGCAAGGTGCTGACCTCCTCTGCACCCACTGCAGAGCAAGTGGCATGTCCTTTCGCCTATGGCCTAGATCTAGTTGAGCTCAATTAGCATAAAAGTATCTAAATAGGAGGGGTAGAGTGAGTTATTTGCAACTAACCCACCCAAAAAACTAGCCCCCTTTAAGAGGTGGTTATTTAAGTTAGTTCAGATGAGGACCATGTTTTCTCCTCACATCTAGCCACACTATGGTCTACGCAAATGATTGGAAAAATAATTTTTCTGTTAACCCTCATATCCAAACAGCACTTGAGCTAGAGCTAGTTGAGGGCTAGTTTGCAACCAGAAACTAACTCTAACCTCTAGCACAGCTAGAAGATACAAACAGGGCCTATGAAGCTTGAAGCGAAGATCTGGAAAAGAAATGACAGTATGATGCATCCATGGCACCGCCAATGGATGGCTGCAGTTTATTGGGGGCATATATAGCGTTGGTTCTTGTCCCTGGAGCCTGGAACTCTAGAATCAATCTTCATTGCGTTGGATGATCAATGCAGCGCGCATATAGCTGTGATAGTACTGAGTTTTAGGAGGAGTGAGCAGTTCTTCCGCATTGCTCCAGGAAAAAGAATATAATTTTAGCACAGTATCATGATTTAGTATCTTATAAGTTTAATCCATTATAAAATAAAACTATTAATATTTATTATAACAAACAAACTATTAGATTAATTACAAAAAATATTTTTATAATAAATTAATTTAGAGTTATAAATGTGAATAATATTTATTAGAAATTTGGTCAAATACGACTATTCTTGCAACTCAAAGTTACAGTTTTTTCATAGACAGAGGAACTATCTGCATTGGTTCTTGGTTGGCTATCTGCTAGCTGCTAGTGCAGTCCAACAATTCAGGCGATGTAACATGCGTCAACGTGAGCTGATGCCTGATGGGCGGTATGTGCGGGTGCAGTGCTGCATGTGCAATCACCATTCTAAAAAGTACCAGCAGAGACTGATGGAGATCATCGTGAGAGAATGTGCTAGCTCCAGCTTTGACGACGGATGACATGTTTCTTCTTGAGCTGAACTCATCCGCGTGGTCAAAGGTCCAGTCTTCTGACGCTGGCCATCACTGAATTATTGGACGCATATTAGGATCACGGGAAGGATAATAACACACTACTCTTGGTAGAAAACAAACAAACAAACACACTCGGGCAGTATAACCGGGGACAAATACACTGCAAAAAACACGGCGGCTGTTTTGTCAGGACCGATGTACGTATAAGAGACTGAATGGACCATATGCTGTTTGTATTTTGTCACGAACTCTCATGCCGGCTCGATTGTACTACTACTATCTATCCTGTCAAACGAAACAGCTTGATCGTAAGGAGGCAGCCAATTAGCATTAGCATGTCCATCATTGGCCAATCTTTCTTCTTTTTCTTCTTATCCGGAAAGTAGGTTATGATGAACAATGGCTAGCTGACGAAAAGGGGTCATGATACGGCCGATTAGTTTATGGCGAATTTGGTGATCAGGCGCCGCTAATCATGACGAGATCGATGCAGGTAAACCATAAAACTAACGAAGCAGGTAGTATCTGGTGTGGAGTGGTCAGTGGTGGTGGTGGCGACCGCAAGCTACCGGCATGCATCGGTTTGGGGGGAAAAAAAACTGAAGAAATCAAGGCACTAGATAGCACGCAGGTGGGAAGCACCAGATAAAAAACATTCCATTAGAAAAGTTGGCAGCGATCAAGAAATCGATCTGCGAGAGCAATGCAGATAAAGCCTAGTTGTATACAGATTTGAGATCCGTGCATGATCAGGTTCAATGTATATTTATTTTTTTATTTATTTTATCCACAGCAGATAGCTAGATCAATCCTCTGTCCATATTAAGCTAGCTCTTGGCTTGAATTTGGGTGACTAGTTTTTTATTTTTATTTCTCTTCTTAACAATGAATAAAAAGAGTTTTTTCTAGGTTGAATCTCGTATTTAGGTGACTAATTCTCTCTCGTTTCTTTTATTTTCTTAATAAAAAACCAAGAATGGATCCGAATAAACTTTTGACTTTACTGCCTCATCGAAAAAAACAAAAGTAAAGTAGATAATGTCTGTGGTCTGATTGAGACCAGCTTGTAATTTGTTGGCCGCAACACGAGAATGTTGAGAGTTACAGACTATCTGGTAGTTACAAGTTGCAACAGGTAGCAACCAATAGGAGTGAGATGAGCAACCAACACTTTACTAAATCCTTTTTACTTAGTCACTGACGGCCATATAATCCCATCCCCAAACGCTTCCTAATCACAGCGTGTTTGGTTCACATAATTGCATCACTCCGGACCATCCGAGCCTACGTCCGATCCTGAATGCACTGTTTGGATTGGCGCACGGGGCCAAATCGTCGGTGATGGGATCGTGTATCCTCTGCTAGTGTAATCACGTCATCGAGTGATTCCTCTGAATGCATGTTCCAACTTGTTATCCTAACCTAAGGACATCTTTGGAAATTGAAACCCATATATTTAATAGGAATCTTATAGAAATTTCACATGAATTAGTTTTTTTAGAAGAAAAAAAACACAAGAAAAAGAAAAAATTCCTTCAATCCCAAGACGCCCAGGGTCATCCCGATTCCATTCATGTAGAATAGTTCGCTCTGAAAAAAATATATGTAAATATCTAATGACTCATTTGATCTCACATTATATTCTCACTGTTTTAGGTTTACGGATCAGATGCTTTTTGTATGAATTCTTATTTTTTGGCAAACAAAACATTCTTCCTGTTCTGTGTTTTTGTAAAACATGCTATAAAAAAACGTAAACAAAAAAAAATATTGTAGCAAGGTGCACCACCATTTATAAAAGGTCCTTTTTGGAGCCTAGGAATTCTAGAGAAAAAAAAAGAAATAGGAAAAATATTTCGCGTGCTACAAACAAAACAGAGTACGCCCTCCCTTTTAAAATAAGTGTATATTTTGCATTTCGAAGAATCAACCACTTTATATTTTGATCAAATATATAAAAGAAAAATATTAATATCATCAAATAGAGTTCACTAAATTAATTATGCCATGTATCTTAACAATAAGCCTATATAGAGATATAAATATTACCCTCTCTGTCCCAAACAAATCAATTTTCAGAATCCGTGTAAGTTAAAAACTATCTTAAGTTTGACTAACTTTATAGAAAATAATAACAAAACCAATGACATAAAATGAGCTTATTATGAAAACATGTTCAATGATATATCTAATGATAATATTATTAATTTGATGTCATAGACCTTGACAAGTTTTTCCAGAATTTTGGTCAAAGTTTAAAAAGTTTGACTTAAAGTAACTTTAGAAATCTATTTATTCAGGGAGGGACAGAGGAAGTAATATTATTCTCTATAACTCTAGTCAAACTTGAAATTAACCATTCGGAATGTGGTATGTGCATTTATTTTAGAACATCCGATTTTAATTATAGACTCTAGTCAAACTTGAAATTAACTATATGGGATGTGGTATGTGCATTTATTTTAGGACCGGGGGGGGGGGAGTGTGTTTGGTACAGCTTCACTTCTAATTTCAATTATAGAGTTGTTTTGTAGCTTCTCCTGTCAAATAGTTCCTGATGAAACAACTTCCTATTTTCTAGCTCCTCGGTAAAGCTGAGTGAAGTAAAAAATGCTAGCTTCTTTCAACTTTCTCTATCTTATATATTTTAAAAACTATTTTACCAAACATTTATGAAACTAGCTTTAGCTTTATCACTTTATGGAATCAGAGAAAAAGAATACTTCACTAACAAAGATAAATTTTCGGTTCGCTGAAAAAAACGATAATTTTAGTTGATGATGGTTTATTATGTATTTCATGATGTTCATTTTGGCTAGAATCTCAAACGAACATGCCGAAAAAGGTGACGGTGCAACTGGACACGCTGGTGGATTCCTTCCTTAAGAGACATTTTCGTAGTCCACATCTGCTTGTCCTTGCAGCGGCCAAAGATGATCTTTCCAGCTCTGCAAACCCATGATTTATTTTATTCCAGAATCCAAAAGGCACCATGCCAGTGCTGTCATTTCATTTTTAATTTACTCCCTGATCTGCTGATCACTTGTCGGAAATTACTTTCTAAAACAGGAGTAGGAGTACTACAGTACCACTACAGTCCTACTACTCCACTGCTTGAAGATTTGACAGCTCGCATGCGCTAAGGCTCTATTTACTTCCCAAAACTTTTCTCTTTCCCCATCACATCAATTGTACTTTCCGCCTGCATGGAACATTAAATGAAGTAGCAGCTGTTGCATGTTTGTACTTTTTGCCTGATTAACTCGAGATGAATCTTTTGAGTCTACTTAGACCATGATTAGACAAAAGTTATCAAATACAGACGAAAGTGATACAGTGCACTTTTTCATCTCTTTTGAGCGAGTAAACAGGGCCTAACTAACCGTGTCCTTGAGACAAGACATACGACCGCTCTCAGCTCCAGCTTCTGCTCAATCAGTGTGCGCCATTCGCGTTGCCTGCTTCTGCTTCCTCCCTCCGCTTCCCCTGCTGTCATTAAAGTCGGCAAGCGGTGGCGGCAGCAGCAGGCGCAGACCTCCCACCCTGAAACCAGGGGAAACCGAACAACCACGGTCAACTCTCTATCTGCATGCATCTCCTGGCTGCACCCACTGACCAACCACACCACAGCCACAGCCACAGACCACAGCAGAGGGAGCCTCCCCTCCCCTGCTGCTGCCTCCAGATGCTTTACATGTTATAGCCGGCAAGAACCTTCCCTCCAGGGCGCAAAGGAGGGGTTCTCTATAAATTCCTTGGAGGGGATTGCCCCCTTTCCCCTGCATTTTCCCTCCGGTTGCAAGCAAGCCTCCTCTTGCCTGGCCACCCGGGCTGTCCTTCTTCTTGATTCTTGGCCTCGTTGAGTTCGCGAGGAATGGCGCCGGGGCTGCTGCTCAAGATGGTCGGCTTCTGCGTCTGGGCGCTCCTCTGGCTCGCCGGCTCCGCCACCGTGAGCACCAGCACCACCGCCTTCGCCGGCGGCGAGGCGGTGGTCGTCGACGCGCGGTCCCCCATCGCCGTCACCGACGACGACTTCGTCTGCACCACATTGGACTGGTGGCCACCGGAGAAGTGCGACTACGGCACCTGCAGCTGGGGCCTCGCCTCCCTCCTCAACCTGGTCAGTTCAGCTTCACAGCACACAGCACACCTGATACCTGAGTAGTAGCATCTTGCCAGATTATTTCAGTGTTTGATTCATGAATTCAACTTGTGGACTTAATTCTGTGGTACGGTCTACGACCCGTAGACCTTGGTCGGAATGGTTCCTTCTTTAATTTGGGGGCTCTGTTATTTTGGATAAAAGTTTGGAATTTGATCAGCCTAGGGAGTTTCATTCCATTCCACAGACGGACAGACCTGTGGTCATGTGGGCCCATCTGCATTTTTATTTATTTTGCAGTAAAAAAAAAGTAGTGACTTTTCCTACCAATCATGTGCAAATGTAAAACCTACCAGCATACATAACACTACTGGCTACTTGATCATATTCTAATGCCAGTGCCTAGAGAATGGTAGAGTTTCATCAAAAGAAGAACAGATGGCAGTTGGTAGAAATCTTAACTAATTTGGTGTGTGCATGCTCAACTGTGCGTTTAGTACTTTTCAATTCGTTGGCAAATCAAACCATGACATGGGCAATTGACACAGGTCTTTAATATTTTTTTTTCCTACCTGCAGGATCTCTCAAACAAAATCCTGATGAATGCCGTCAAAGGTAAGGCATCAAATGACCACCATCCCTTTTCACTTTCATAAGAAAATTTGTCCTACTATCCAATCAAGAAATTAAAGTCGTCGATTTTTTGATGTGACGGTAACAAACAATAGCAGCAGCAGCAGCATTTTGAAAGCATGCATTTGCATTTTATAAGAAAAAAAATCCATGGAACTGATACTTTGATTTTACCACACCATTGCATAATAATCTCATCAAACTTGCAGCATTCTCCCCTTTGAAGCTCCGTCTGGGTGGCTCTTTGCAAGACATGTTGATATACGACACCGGTGACTCTAGCCAACCCTGCACCCCATTCGTGAAGAACGCGTCAGCGATGTTTGGTTTCTCACAAGGTTGCCTGCCGTTGCGTAGATGGGACGAGCTCAACTCATTCTTCCAAAAAACTGGGTATCTTGGTTTACTCATTTACTACCTTCGGCCAGTTTCAGAAACTGTATTCTCTTTGCCTTTGGACATGATTGCCTAACTTTCTGGTTGATTTTGCAGGCCAAAAATTATTTTTGGGCTGAATGCTCTGAATGGCCGGGTCCCAATGCCTGATGGTTCTTTAGGGGGGCCTTGGAATTACACCAATGCAGCTTCATTTATTCGCTACACCGTGAACAAAGGATATGATATACATGGATGGGAGCTTGGTACGTTCTGTGTAATCTTATGGATTGTGTTGGTTTTGTCAAAAAAGAACCTCACGTCATCTCCAAATGACAGGTTTTTAATGCCACTTTATTTAGAGAGTAATAATAGGTATGTTCAAAACAAATATTCTGATTAGTACGTAGAAAAGGAATCGGACAAGTATGTCAACATCACTTTGGATAATTGGTTAAGTTATCAGTTGTAAAGAGTAAAGGGACAGCTCCTAGATGATGCTTTTCTTGTCTTTTCACACTAATGTACAAAAGGCATACTTTTATTGTACACTGGTTTTGCTTAAGAAGCAATCTAATCTTAGCAGTACTTTTGCATAGTATAGTACTTTGTGACCTTAATACCGTGTTCCTGTAGGAAATGAACTCAGTGGCAGTGGAGTTGGAGCTCGAGTTGATGCAGACCAATATGCAGCAGACGTGATAACTCTGAAACACATTATTGACAGCACCTACCAAAGATCAAAGCCTCTAGTACTTGCACCAGGAGGCTTCTTTGACGCAGCTTGGTTCACCGAACTCATCAGCAAAACAAAGCCGAATCAACTGGATGCGATCACTCACCATATCTACAATTTAGGCCCTGGTATGCTCGCCTTGGTTTACCATTGATAGTACATGAGTCATTGATAGTACATGAGTCGTCAACTTGGAATCTGCATAATAACTGGATAAAATGCTGAATGTATCAGGAGTTGATGATCATCTGATTCAGAAAATTCTTGATCCTTCTTACCTCGATGGCGAGGCGAGCACATTCAGCAATCTTCAGGGGATACTGAAGTCTGCAGGTACATCCACTGTCGCCTGGGTTGGCGAGGCTGGAGGGGCTTACAACAGTGGCCACCACCTTGTAACTGATGCATTTGTCTTCAGCTTCTGGTAAGCCAAGAGTATTGAAGTTACCATCGGTAGAAGAAGTGTTTATTGACTATCAAGAGGTGATGTTTCAGGTATCTGGATCAGCTTGGGATGGCTTCAAAGTACGACACAAAAAGTTACTGTAGACAGACCTTAGTTGGAGGGAACTATGGCCTGCTCAACACAACTACATTTGAACCAAATCCTGACTATTACAGGTAGACTAGACATACAAGTCTTCCCAAAGCTTCAATGAATGATAGCAGAGAGAGAAAAATTGTGCAGCAAAACAATGTGCCAATACCACCGTCATAATCGAGCATCTTTCTGCTTTCTCTGTAGTGCTTTACTGTGGCATCGCCTTATGGGTACCAAGGTCCTCTCAACGACATTCAACGGCACAAACAAGATCCGTGCTTATGCACATTGCGCAAAAAATTCGGTAAGGGAGCACATACAATGGAAAATTCCTGTTTCTTTCTGGCAACAGCTCATAGTGACTATCTGAACCATGCTCGATTTGTTTCATTGAAATTTTCAGCAAGGGATCACTCTGCTCCTGATCAACCTTGATGGCAGCAGCACAAACCACATCTACGTTATGAGCCAAGGCGCGCAGACCCAGAGTGAAAGCAAGGAAAGCAGAATGTCTGACCCCATTCCTGGGCTTGACGAAGCAGCTAAGCTCACGAGAGAAGAGTACCACCTCACTCCCAAGGATGGGATCTTGCAGAGCCAACAAGTTTTGCTGAATGGCAATGTTCTGGCAACTGACGCCAATGGGGACATCCCAAAGCTGGAGCCTGTGCAGGTGGAAGGAACACAGCCCATAACCGTGGGTCCGTACTCCATTGTGTTTGCTCACATCCCCAGCTTCTATGCTCCAGCCTGTAGTTAGAATTTTTATCTGATTTTTTTCCAGCCTTCTCGGTGTGAATCATAGATTAGATAGGTCCGGGTGAACGGCGAAGCTTGTTCACCTGTCCGTGAAGTAAGCTGCAAGGCTGAAAGATTTGTGATTTATCATTGTTTGAGAGAAGAGTGTTCAGATAAATTGTGAGCAAAGGGAAGGAAACTGGAAATGAATTAATAAAAGAAAGAAAAAAGGTTTGGGATTGTGGTCCATGTGTCTATCATTTTGTTTGAGAAAGCTGAAAAAGTGACAAGTTGGCAAGGAATCATTTGATCATATCACGGGTGAAAGAGACGGGGGGAAATAGCGGAAGAAGAGACCAAACACCTTCTCCGGGGAGATCAGCAAATCCCACAAAGTTCTTTTCTTTCTGCAAACTGAAGTTTATGCTTGTTTGGCACAGCTTTACCAATTGCTTCATGAACTGTTATGAGTTATTTTTTTGTCAAACACCTTTTTCAAAACAGCTTTACATGTGAGGTTCTTTTTTTCTATGGTCTCACACAGAGAATGGGTGGGATGAAGCTGGGAAAAAAAACTTATTACAACACTCTTCCACATTTTCCTCTCTCAGTAATGCGTGAAGCTATAGGTGAAATTGTTTTGTCAAACATCTTTCGAAAACATCTCAGCTTAAAAAATGTTTCTCATTAGGGTATTTTTCAAAAAGAAAAAAATAGATTCACCAGTGAAGCTGAGCTACCAAACTAGCCTTAGGTTCATTATCTTCACATAAGAGAAAAGAGGAGGTAAAATATTTTGAAATTTGATTACATATGCACGCAAAGGTTTCAGTTTCATGCTAGCGCTATTTGTCACTGCAACTAGAGAAGATCGCTCGATGGTATATGGTGGACAATAGTTTGGAGTTTGGACTCCATCGGCTTGTTCTTTTGGGCTGAAAATAAGCGCTGATTTCGGCTCGTGCTGATTTATTATGAGAGGAAAATACTGTTTCGTAGTTGAAAATAAACGCTGCTTGTCCAAAACATCAAGCTGCATGTTCCATGTTGACTGTCTGTCTGTCACCGACACCAGCCTCTCGCTCTCCTTGCAAAGGCAAGTTTCCACCCAAATTGTACAGCCACCGGAGTCCTCGGTCACTATGCATGGGTCCTGCGGGATTTTAGGTCTGTTTTGCCTCGTGCCAAAATTCAAAGCTGCCAATTATTGCCGACAGCCGACATGAACCCAGCAGTATCCCCCATGATCTCTCCAAGACTCAAACTCCGAGTCAGGGCACGCCCAACGCAAGCAGCCATAGGTATCAGCGTTAGCTAAAAGTACTGCACCACGTAGACCGAGAAATTTTAAGACTACTATTCTCTCAACGGAGGCTACAACTTTTGATCCACAGTTCACTTCAGTTGATAGCATGGTACATGCTGCCTTTTCCTCCTTGGCTGAACGTGATCCTGCTAAAGTGGTGTCGCCTCTACTCCACAACGCTTGCTTGAATGAGTGCCTTCACCTTTTGTCAGCTGGGAAGACCGCAGCTTCTGCAGGCAGCCAGGCACATCTGACACCCTGCGAAGCTATCAATCTGCACATGACCTGGAGTGTTGGATCGAACGTGGCACATGAGCCAGCACGCCAGCGTGGTGCGTTGGGAGTGCTCTCACTGACTGACCCTTGCTCGTCAGTCGCCAGTTGTCTCGCAATGGAGCGCCTCATGGGCCACGGCTAGCTCATGCGCCTTCAGTTTAGGACTGCACTTTGCAGCAGTTGTGCCAAGAAGCTTGTTCATTTTAAACGCAAAAGGTTTTTGTTTAGATGCGAGCTTGCATGAATCTGATGAAGAACACAGTCTTCCTAGGTTGTGACTTGCATTGGATTCAATAAATCATAACGCTTTCGCGAAGGGGGCAGCCGGGCAGGCGAGACGTGCTGGTTGGTGGGCGCTGTTGGTGTCCGACCAGGGTGGCGCAAATCACCGCGCCGACGCCCCCCAGCCAGCGCCCTCGGTTGGGCCGAATTCTGGTGGGCTGGACTGTTCCACACTATTCCACATGTTCTACAAAGCAAAATGTAATGTTTTGATGTTCTGGGAAAGAAAAAGTTCACTTTGGGTCCTTCAACTATCACAAAAGTCTTGTTTTTCATTCCTCAATTTCAAAACCTGGCAAAATACATCCTTCAAGTTATGAAACTATTCATATTGCGTCCCTGACCTGGTTATGAGTGGTTTCGAAGGCGGTTTTGTCTTTTTCTTTTTTATTTATTTCGACTGAATCTTTGAAAAATCATAGTAAATAATAAAAAAAATATATAATGAAAAATTCAATTTTGTTGGACTCCATATAATTAGATCTACACAATAAATATATAATATGGTATGCTTTAGTACAAAGTTTTTGTTGTACCATTAGATCTATGCTTGTCAGTAATTAATTCATAGATGTAGTTTTTACGGTCCAATTATGGTGAAAATTTTATGGTGGGCTAATTATTATATGCTTGAACTGTAGTAAAAATTTCATACTCATTGGATCATGTATAACTTAGTTATAATTTTTTTTGGTTTAACAAGCATAAACCTAAATAAATCTATCACTACGTTATACATGATCCAATGAGTATGAAATTTTTACTACAATTCAAACATATAATTATTAGCCCACCATAAAAATTTTACCACAATTGGACCATAGAAACTGTAGTTATGAATTAATTATAGAAAAGCATAGATCTAAAGGTACATCAAAAACTTTGTACTAAAACATACCATATTATATATTTATTGTGTAGATCTAATCATGTGGAGTCCAACAAAATTAGATTTTTTTTATTTTATGATTTTTCTATGATTTACTATGATTTTTCAAAGATTCAGTCGAAATAAATAAAAAAGAAAAAGACAAAACCGCCTTCAAAACCACTCATAATCAGGTCAGGGATGTAATATGAACGGTTTCATAAGTTGAGAGAGATGTTTTGCCTGGTTTTGAAATTGAGGGATGAAAAAACAAACTTTTGCGATAGTTGAGGGACTCAAAGTGGACTTTTTCCTTCTAGGAAGCAAAATCTAATGTTACGATATTTTACGAAACAAAATCCAATACTCTGATATTCTACAAAGCAAAATCTAATAAATAGATTTGTTAGTGATAATTTAGAAATAGTTTTGTTATTTAAATATATTTGACCATTTAAGTTTGATAAAAATATCAGAACATCAACACACGATAAAACATCAGAGTGACTGAACACACGATAGAACATCGGAACATCACTAAACACACGATAGAACATCACTGTACACACGATAGAACATCAGAACATCACCGAACACACGATAGAACATCAGAACATCATCGAACACACGATAGAACATCAGAACTCAACATACACATCAGAACATCACTGAACACACGATAGAACATCACAAAATCACCCAACACATGATACAACACAAAACCGTATGGCGTCAACACACGCGATAGAATATCACAAAATCACCCAACACATGATACAACACAAAACCGTATGGCGCCAACGCGTCCACGGAAGGAATAAAAAAAACCGTCGCTTGCTGCAACGGCACGGAGTGTGCGTGGGCTTCGGCCTGGCATTATGGGCCGTCATCGCGTACCTCAGCCGGTGGGAGGGAGGGTCGGCGGACGACTCGGGTCCTCTGACCAATTGGTCTCCATTGGGTGGGCCTTTGTTTCTGGCCCAGGATTTGAATTGTTGGATGGGCCAAGATTTATGTGGGCTAAAATAGCATCATCTATGACCACATCCACTGACACCCTGCTTCCCTCGTCTCCCCCAGGCTCAAGCGAATTTCCCATTAGATGACAAAGATCATTCACTCCAACTCTCCAAGTATCAACACGGAACCAACGAAAACCTCATCACAAGTCATCTTTTTTGGGATATTTGGAAGGCCAAGTAAACAAGATTACAACGATTTAGGCAATTGGACTATAACAAATAAGATAAGAAATCATTGCCCTGTTACATGTGACTGTATGGACAACCATGTTCTGCAGGCAAAACCTTTCCATGTTTCTAAAATCTAGGTAGCGTTGTCACTAGTCGATTGGCACTTCCACCTCCATCTTAAGGCCAGGGTGGTCGATGATCTGAAAGAACAACACAAAATGGTTTCAGACGTCTAGCGGACCACAGATTAGGTTGATATTAGAAAAGCTCATTCTGATGACTGCTAGTGCTAGCTACATATAAGACGGCCAGGTTTCTAGACGAATACTTGGATATAGCCGTGGATTTGGCTTACTAACGCGTATGTTTGTGTGTGCTTCTCTCTTAATGGAAAACATGCTTTTGTGTGGATTATTTCTACCAATCAATACAACAACATGCAATTCTCTTGCATGTTCAGAAAGAAAAAAGATGAGGATACGGAAAAGGATTTCTTTACCTGGATAAAATCTTCCAATAAGAAGGCGCAATCCTTTGTGTACCCCGCTTCTTCCAGTACCTTAGTTACTACTTGCTGCAATAAATCAATATGATTTGAGTCACACTGATATTGTACAATTCCGTATAAAAACCACACGATCAATTTTTGTGAAAACAAGAACCGAGATTGTGTGCCGGTGTCCAAAATTTAATGTAGTAAATTATGACCATGTTTTTCACTAGCTCCAGAAACCAGCAAATAATCTCTGAACACAAGACACATTTGAAGAAAAATATAAAAGGTATTAACAGATACAGCATAATTTCTTGAAATCATGTCATGTTAACATTTTAAAAGTAACAAGGCCATTGAAGTTATATTGCTTCTGAATAGAAATTGGATAACAATGGTGAAATAACTTTTTTTTACTTACAATTGTTGCAGGCTAACAATGAATAGATTTTGATCTCTTAGGTATACAAGATATGAAGCATGAATAGATTGTAGAAACAGGAACAACGAAATTACCTTTTTCTAAAAAAAGAACGAATAGATTTCAATCACTTAGATATATAATATGACTTTCTGAACTATTATGTTGATTGTAGCTCAAATCCTGTGCAAATTACTACCTTTGCACAGCACACAGAAATGGACTGTCATTCCTTCTGCTTCATACTTTTCTGCTATGAAGAAACCTACAATCTAGTTTCAGGTTTCAGGGTTTCCCTCCAGTTAAAACAAAAGATGCCCACTTGATAGGTCACTAATGGAAGGGTAATAGTTAGTTGAAGAGGAAAGGAGCAAAATGTCATGCCAAAAAAAATTGTGACATGAAAAAGGAAAAATCTTCCCAACGAAATACAGAAATTTATGAAACAATAGATAAGCACCTCTCTTTGTTCCTCGGACATGAATGACCCTGTTAGGTCCCGGAAAACCTCTAGCAGATCCTTGAAGGTAATTTTTCCCTTGCCATCAATGTCATAAACCTTGAATATCACTGCTTCACCAAACAAAAAACAGAAAAGGAAAAAATTGAGAAAGTGAGTAATCATGATTCATGAGGACTTCATCATTCAACAACTCTTTGCTTTTGAGATCAAGTAGGAAGGAAATAACGAAATACAAACATTATGGCAGTTAGTTATTACACTCGATCTTCTGGCGAAGACTGGCCTTTGCACTGAAGGTAGAAAGAAAGGCAACAAAATCCTTGAAGTTCAAGCCATCAACCATACGGAGCAACCTCTGAAGAAAACAAAAAAGAGACTCAAAATCATCACTCGAGAGGACAGTGCGGTTGCTGTGGTCATGTGGATTAGGCACTGTTTGGGAGAGTTTCTAGCAGCTTTTGCTTTCCCAGGAAGCTCCAAAGGCCAGAAGCTCCCCGAACAGGGTTGCTTCTTCAAGCAGACAAGCACCAAAAGCTGCACTTTGTACTAAGGAGAAGATCATTCAGAGCAACTTCCCGAGCTTTCCCAGGATGTTTCTCCAAGAGCTGTTTTTGGAAAAACTACAGCTCCACTAAGCATGGCTTTAAGCTTTAATTCAAGTGGCTAGCAGCTGGTTAGATGTCTTCTTTACCTTCCTTTTTTTGTTCTTTTGGTTTCAGATTCACATGAGGACTAAATGGCTTATATTCAGTAGCATTAGGTAGGGGCTATTGTAAATTGGCAGCTGTCCGAGGTCAGATATGCAAACAACAAAAGGAGGAAAGTACAATAATCTGTAGCAGCAGCACCAATCCAAGAACAGTTGTACTGCAAGATCCGCATAACTGGCAACGTAGTACAGCACAAGTAAAGAAATTGCCAATGAAACGAAAAGAATGGCACAGACAAAATCACAACATATCTTCTCCAACTAAAGGAATAAAAACAAAGCCACAGGAAATTTATCATGAACGAGAGGGAGTGGGGTCGCTAGGTGAAGGTGACCTTGGAGAGCGGGCTGAGGGAGAACTCGGGGATGGAGAGGAACTCGTCCTCGGAGATGAAGCCCTTGGCGCTGCGGTCGAGCTGGCAGAAGCGCTCGTACAGCGACACGATCTCCTGCTGCGAAACTGCTCGAGAATCAAATTAAACACCAATTATATCACAAAGAACAAAAAATGGAGTTGGAACCGTCGTGAGATATGTATTGGATTGGATATATAGTAGCATATTTTTATGGATGATGAAATATAAGATATATAGATATATACAGTGATACACTAATAATAATAAAGAGAGAGAGAGAAGAAACCAAATTGGGAGAGAGAGGCGAAGGACCAGATCGTCCATACTGAGGCGCGCGGCGCTTACAGAGGTAGTTGCAGTGCTCCTGAACCTCCTCGATGTCGTACTGGGTCAGCATGGACGATGCGTTTCCCATGGTTCCCTTCTTTCTCCGACGATCAACTAATTGCCGCCGCCGCCGCCGCCGCCGCCGCCTGTTGAGTCTGCTGAACCGAAGAGCGCGCTGTGAAATTGGCTGGCGGGCGGTGCCCTCGAAGAAGAGAAAGGGACGCGAGCGCAAGGGAGAGGAGGTGGTATATCGGCCGCATATTCTCTTGCCAAAAATTCCGGTTGCCGGAGACGCCGAGTCTGCCTGCCACCGCGACCGAGCATTCATTCATTGGCTTACGTGTGGTGCCCTCGTGGGCCTCGCGGCTTTCTTTATTACTGGGTTGGGTTGGAGAAGGAATAAATAGTACACGGGCCTGCTGCTGCCCTTTCCGTTTCAGCGGGCCGTCAGCTTGTTGGTTTCACAGTATTTTTCTCTCACAACAAATCAGCACCAACTTAAATCAGCGTTTATTTTCCGCCCAAACGCCCAAACGAACAGGCTGACGTATTTCTTCTTCCTTGGGAAAGCTGTCTGACCTGGGCCACGCTGATGCTGTAAGAGGGATCCAGACGTTGTGTTAGGACCAGGCCATGTCATCCCGGGCCCACGTCAGATTCAGATCAAACAATATCCATCGATCCACAAGGGCAAATATGCACAAGGACACAGGCAGGATCTCAGCCTAATCAGTATGCAGCAAAGAGCCACAGCTCAAAATCTACTAAATAGGCATCTCGACACAGAATGTTCCCAATTTTTCCTTTAATAATAAGTAGATAGATGAAATTCAGCAGGAGCCAGGTCCAGGACCCAGCGAAAAGTCCCATCTCGCCTTCGATGCTACCAGTGTGTGTGGGACAACATCACCGCCTGCCGGCTTCAGAGTTTCCGACGCTGTTTACCACCATAGTTGAGCGAAAACAGGCTGTGTCCAGGTTGCAGCTCAAGAGTCTGTGGATGGTTTGATGGCGTCCGCACTCACGCTGTGGCTGGAAGCCTTCTTCATCTGCAGGGCGGTTTTGTAAGGCGGGGCGATAGGAGGCTGGACAGGGTCCAAGCTCCGGTAGGAGCCGCCGTCTGTCCTTGGGAGCGGGTATGAGCGGTCGGAGTCATAGCCGCTGAGATCCCCACAGGCCAGGAATGGGATGTACACCTTGTTTGGTCCCTCGAGCCACCCGCTTCTGCAATCTGCACATGACGAATGGCATGAGAGCTGGCCTGTCTATCATGTGTTGTGCCCAATCGGGAGAGCAGAGTATTGTACGAGCATTTGTAGCCCTCACCTAAATCTTCACCTCCTGAAGGAGTCCCCACTTTCTCTAGCAGGTGGTATAGATCTTCCTCCTTGAACCCTTCTGGAGGTGAATAGTTCTCACAGACTGCAAAAGCCTCTGTTTGACAGATAAAAAATGGACAGATAATAAATGTATAAGACCACATACACATTTTCCAACTGAAAGGATATGAATCCTTGTTACTATAAAGGGAATAGCATGCCTAATAGAAATGTTCAACAATTTCAGAATTATGACCATAAGTTATGAAAGCCACTGATGGTTGAGAATGTATGGAACTTTGACTTACCGATGCTTGAGTTCCGGCTACTTTTTGGCTTCGCAAATGTAACTTGTGAGAAGAATAGTTTTAGCTGCATAAAGCCACAGATAGGAATAAAGACCCAAATCAGCATTCTCGTCCTAACATTTACAAAGTTAAGGGAATGTGAAAAGAATAATCTGGATAACATACTCATCAACCAAACCTAACAAATACAACAGCACAGCCTCATGAAATCTGGTGATAGAAAGGTCTTAACTTGCCAATCAAAGTGAATGTTACCTGGCAGTATAGGAGACTTGTATCTTTCCCCCGAAATATCTTCGCAACAAATTTTCCACCAACTTTGAGTACATGAGTCACAATTGTCAATGCCTAGTTGCAAGGAGAACATAAGCTACCATGACAATTCGAACTAAAGATGGTAAAGCTATACCAGAACTGACATAAAAGAGCAAGAAGTTCTCCACAAATCATCTAAAGAAAGCTGATTGTTCAACATAGCTGCCATGCCCAAACTCAAAATCGAACTTTGTCCCCCGGATAATGTGAATCATTAATAACAGAACATGCTGGCCTAAATTGGATGCAGATAGACAAGTGAATGAAAACTAACCGCAAGTATAAGCTGCGACTGAACAAATTCGTCCATATCATGAAGGCCAGTAACTGTAGTCACCAAAAGAGAAATAAATGATCATGTTACCCAAAGAGCAATAATCATGTAAATGGCATGAGTAGTTCTCTTGCACTGGTATGATATCTTACCATCCGGAGCACCATCGCAAACAACCAAGTCTGCTTTGCATCCATCAAAATGCCTAATAACCTGACAGCAAATACATGTCAATTAGTCACAGCCAGCAAACTGCAGCAACAAAAAACTACACTTCTTTTACATCAACCTCACCACTTCCGCTGTCCGAGCGTTGGTGATGTCACCCTGCACTTGTATAACACCTTCTATCGGGGCCATTGGTTGCAAGTCAATTGCGACGATGAGAGGAAGGTCGCCTTCCCTAGTAGCATAACACAAAAGAACCAAGAAGAGGGAAACGGGGCCATCAGATATCCACAACAAAATTATGCAAGAACAGACAGCGGCACACTGGCACTGGCACTTACTTGCAATCGGGAGCCTGTTTTGCTGGTACATACAGGTTCCGGCTCAAAACCTACAAGTGACAATAGGGAATCAAGCAATCAGACCCAGGAAAAAAAACACTGGTACGGATGGGTTACTGAGCATGGGCACAAGAACAAGGATACCTGGCTCCAGCTTCCGGGAGCAGCACACAAATCAACCACACGCTTCACTCCTAGTAGGGAGGGAGGGGGTATGTTTCATCAGAATCAGATCACTATAGTTCGTTCGTGGTCTGCTACAGCTACAACATACAAGCAACACACGAAGGTGATGCAGCAGATAAGTCGAGCTGGTACCATGGAAGATGTTGAACTCCTGGTCTATCTGGAGGAGCTTGAAGGCGCTGCGAGCTCTCCAGCCTTCCTCTTTAGCCTTCCGGTAGTAGATGTCCTGAGCAACCGGCGCCGCACACCGGTGAGAAGCGGGGAAACGCAAGAGCGGAGGAGATGGGTGGAGAGGCGAAGGTTGCTTACCCTCTTGTCCTTGGAGGCCTTGCCCATGGCGACGACGACGAGGCGAGCCGAGGGAGGGCGACGGCGGCGGCAGCGGACAGAGCGGGGCGGGGCGGCGAGCGAGTAGTAGTCGGGACTCGGGAGGAGAACGTGGTGGGATGGCGCCGCCTAGTGTTTTAAGCCCACTGGGCTTTTTTCTCTGATGTCTCCGAAGAGATGAGCCCACTGGGCTTTTGAACGGCCCAAAAAAAAAAACCTTGTCGTTCCAACCAGAAATCAGAAGCGACAGCAGCGGAAGAACCAGCGGGAAGCAGTGGCGGGGCCTCTTCGTAACTAAGTACCATACAAATGATGAGATGAAAAATAAATACCTATTATCTAGTGAGGTGATCTATTCACATCTCCTCGTCAAGCTCTGTATTTGAATAAGATCAAAATATAAATGAAAAGATAAAAAAATAAATTATTGAATATATGTTTGCAATTCAAAATATTAATTATTGAACATACGTTTGAAATTTAGTATGAAGCCACTAAGAGATCCAATAGAGTATCCTTGGCTTCATACATCTGAAATATCAAATTCACAAAAAAAAAAAAAACACACACACAATCAACGTTGCTACTAGTACTAACCAGGCAGCAGCGTTGGTGGAGCCAGTCGCTGGAGCCCGAAGCCAGGGGCCGAGGGGCGGTCGCTGGAGGCTGCGTTGCTGGCTTGCTGCGGCTGCCAGCAGCGCCACAGGCGGCGGGGCGGGGCAGGGCGGGCAGGCTGGGACGCTGCCGCGCTGGCCGTTGGGATGGACGGAGCCCGGATGGGCAGCGCTGCAGCCGCAGCGGTGGCGGTGGCCGACGCCCGACGGCAGGGGTGGATTTGCGCCGCTCGCGCGCTCGCGCGACCTCCCCGTGTGCGAGGCGAGGCGGCCAGGGGAGACGGACGCACTAGCAGGCCTCAGCACTTCAGCAGTGTGCCCTAGTTTTGCTTTTGGGCCATCTATTTTGGGCTGAAAAACATAGGGGTCATGTAGTGTTTATGGGCCAACGACTAGGGCCTGGGCCGCAAATCCGCCCCTAGGGAAGCCACCACCGTCGCCGGCTGCCGGCGGGCGGTGGCGCGGAGGGGCCTGGCGTCGAGCGTGCTCACCGCCCTCGTTCTTCCCTTGGATTGGTTAATACTCAATACTATCACTGGCCCTGTTTGGTGGAAACTGAGAGCATGACGACGCGCGCGCGTTCGATGGATGAAAGCATGAAATGATCAGTCATCACAATTATTGACACCACATTCATCACCCAATGCAACAAAATACGCAAAGTTATAGCATCTGGTCACTCTGTACTGAAGTAGGACGGACAATGCCGGAAAAGCTACACAACTTCACAAAGCTAAACCTCAGGTAGTAGAGAGGCGTACACACTGCACGGCGATCTTACAAGTTAACTACTGTACAAGTAAGCTACTTACAATGTAGAGGCAGTGAGGCACTACGCTGTCTACGCACAAGGATCTCTGCAGGGGGCTTAAATTTATTGACACTACACGCGCCGGAGCTAGAATCTAGTTAGAAGAGCTTGAAGAGGATGCCGCCATGGGTGGCGAAGAAGGGCGCGAAGACGAGGGACTCGACGGCCATGAGCTTGATGAGGATGTTGAGCGAGGGTCCCGACGTGTCCTTGAGCGGGTCGCCGATGGTGTCCCCGATGACGGCGGCCTTGTGGCAGTCGGATCCCTTGGGCCCCAGCGACCGGGCGTGCTCGCTGGCGCCGGCCTCGATGTACTTCTTGGCGTTGTCCCACGCGCCGCCGGTGTTGGAGGCGGAGATGGCCACCTGCACCCCGGACACCAGCGCGCCGGCGAGCACCCCGGCCAGCGCGTGCACGCCCAGCAGCGTGCCCACCACCAGCGGCGTCAGCATCACCAGCGCGCCCGGCGGCACCATCTGCCGGATCGACGCGTCCGTCGAGATCTTCACGCACCGCGCGTAGTCGGGCTTCCCCGTCCCCTCCATCAGCCCCGGGATGGTGGCGAACTGCCGCCGCACCTCCTCCACCATCTCGAGCGCCGCCCGCCCCACGCTCTTCATCGTCATCGCCGAGAACCAGTACGGGAGCATGGCGCCGGCCACCAGCCCGACGGTCACCTCCGGGGACAGCACGTCCACGGCCGCCACGCCCGCCCGGCTCACGAACGCGCCGAACAGCGCCAGCGACACCAGCGCGGCGGAGCCGATGGCGAAGCCCTTCCCGATGGCGGCCGTCGTGTTGCCGGCGGCGTCCAGCGCATCGGTCCGCTCGCGGATCCGGTGGCTCATCCCGGCCATCTCCGCGATGCCGCCCGCGTTGTCGCTGATGGGCCCGTACGCGTCGATGGAGAGGCCCGTCGCCATCGTGCTCAGCATCCCCAGCGCCGCCACCGCGATGCCGTACATCGCCGCCACGGTGAAACTCACGTAGATGCCGACGGCGATGGCGAGGATGGGGATGATCACCGACTTGTATCCCAGAGCGAGGCCGAAGATGACGTTGGTCGCGGCGCCGGTTCTGCACGCGTCCGCCACGTCCTGCACGGGGCTGTATGCGTTGCTGGTGTAGTACTCTGTCACGTACCCGATGATCAACCCAGCCCACAGACCGATCGCAACACACAAGAACAATCCCCTGCAAAGCATTACCATCAGAATAATATAGCAAACAATCTGTTTCATGATTAAACTAGATACTAATCCCCTGCAAAGCATTACCAGTTGCTAACTTCCTTCTGCGCGCCAAAATTGAAGATTGTGAAGTTAGCCGGGATTGCCAGCCAGGTGATGAGCGCGATGCCGGCGGTCATGAGCGCCGTCGAGATGATGAGCTGCTTCTTCAGCGCAGGCTCGATCTGCTTGACGTCCTTGATCTCGAACAGGTCGGTCGCGAAGAGCGTGGTGACGAGGCAGACGAGGATGCCGACGGAGCTGACCAGCAGCGGGTAGCACATCCCGGTGAAGTCGTGGTTCACCCCGAACGAGGAGATGGATGCAACGACCAGGGCGGCGCAGGAGGATTCGGCATATGAGCCGAAGAGATCCGATCCCATCCCAGCGATGTCGCCGACGTTGTCTCCCACGTTGTCGGCGATCACCTGAGGAAGGAAAGGAAGAGAAATTGCAGGTTCAGTGACGAAGTGATTCTACAGGTGAATGAACAACAAGGTACTTACAGCAGGGTTCCTGGGGTCATCTTCAGGGATGTTCCTCTCAACTTTGCCAACAAGGTCAGCGCCGACGTCGGCCGCCTTGGTGTAGATGCCGCCGCCGACCCTTCCGAAGAGCGCCATGGAAGAGCCACCGAGGCCGTAGCCGGTGATGGACTCGAAGAGCCCCTCCCAGTCGTCGCCGTAGTAGAGGCCGAAGAGGGTTGACGGCGACGTAGAGCACGAGGAGGCCGCTGGACGCGAGCAGGAAGCCCATGACGGCGCCGGAGCGGAACGCGGTGACGAAGGCGCGCCCAACGCCCTTCCTGGCCTCCAGCGTGGTGCGCGCGTTAGCGTACGTGGCGACCTTCATGCCGAGGAACCCCGACACGACGGAGGTGGCGGCGCCGAGCAGGAACGCGGCGGTGCTGAAGGCGGCGTTGAGCAGCGCCGGCTTGCACTGCTTGCCTGCTTCGAGGCCGTACGCGCAGGGCCGGGTCCGCGTGCTGAACCCGTCGACGGAGCCGAGGAAGACGAAGATGACGGCGGCGAAGACGCACATGAAGCCGCCCACGTACCGGTACTCGGTGAAGAGGAACGACGTCGCGCCCTCGGCGATGGCGCGCTGGATCTCCGCGCACCGCGCCACCACGTTGTGGTCGTTCAGCCCTTCTTCCTCCTCGATCAGCGAGTCGGCAAGCACGTCGTCCTGCTGCTTGTCGTCGCCGCGTCGTCCGGACGACGACGGCGCCAGCTTGACGCGCGACACGAGCACCCACTGCGCGATGGCGAAGGCGATGCCGACGGCGGCGGCCAGCGGGATAAGCACCTCGGTGGCCACGTCCGATAGGATCGCCATGGCCGTAACGGAATGGGACCTGCCTTGCGGCGGCGGAAGGAAGTGAAGTGAGTGGCCTGGGGGGTGCGTGTGAAGCTAGTGATCGTGCAGAGTGCAGTGCGCGTGCAGTGCAGTGTGCTCTCTCTTTCGTTCTTTTCGTCCTGGTGGTCGCCGGAGGTGCTCGGTTTATATAGGTCGCCTGTGGGATCATCCTTATCCGTCGCCTGTAGTTTGCCCCTGGACCCTTTTCTAAAAAAAAAAAATAAATAAAAAAAGTAGTTTGCCCCTGTATCCTCCGATCCCTCCGGTCACCAGATGCCCAGACGGCCAGACGGATAGCGCTCGCCGCCGCCGGTGTCGGCGTTATTCATCGGCGACGCCGCCGGGTTTCGTTCCACTTTCGCTCCAACCGACGGCGACGGGCAAGGGGCGAGTGGGCGACTGCAGGTGGCAGGAGGAGCGGTGGCCGTTTTCGCCTCTGCGCGCCCAGTTAAATAAAATAACTGAAACGAAACTGAGGCGGCAGCCGCAACCACTCGGCACTGCCTGTTTCCGTTCCGCGGCCACGACAGTTTTCGCTTTTCAGACAAACGCTTCCGGCCGAGCTAATCGATTGGTCCATTCTTGATTCTTGGTGCAGGGATAAAGTAATGTGTCAATGTGATCCTGCTAAGACGACCATGTCACCATCCTGGCCATACGAGAGTAACACGTCAGTATATTATTATGCCTGATGAACGGCGACTCAATCATCATCATCATATTTTTAAGTATATATATATATATATCGTTGCTAATCCAGAGGCAGAACCCCGGACACCACCACACTTTAACTTTGTGCTGCGGTAAGATTAACTGCCACAGAGAAAGGAAAAAAAGGAGCTAATGTCCGAAGAGAAAGACAAGTAACTCTTTTTTTTTAAAAAAGTTTTAGAAGGTCAAGTAACTGGGGTGTACTATGTATGTTCTTTGGGTCCTATTTCCTGCATGCCGAAGCTCCTGCTGGTTTGGTGAGGACCCATGCGGCCCGTATATGAAATGGGTTTGTGTGGCCTATGTAGCTCGCGGAAATGCTCAATGGGTCTTACCTTTTTTTTTTTTTTTTTTTTTGCTTTAGGCTCTGTTCAGTTCCTAAAGTTTTTTTTCTCTTTTCCCATCACATCGATTGTCTTTACGCCTATATGAAGCATTAAATGAAGTAACAGATGTTGCATGTTTGTACTTTTTGTCTGGCTAGCTCGAGATGAATCTTTTGAATCTACTTGGACCATGATTAGACAAAAGTTGTCAAATAAAAAAAAATACTACGTTGCACTTTTCACCCCCTTTTCACCTAACTAAACAGCCCCTTAGTTCATGAGAGTTGATCTTCCAATGGGGATGCTCAATCTTTAGCTAGAGGATCTGATTATTTTGATTTGGGTTGAAGAGTTTGGTTGACATCACAGCTAAAGGCATTTGTAATTTTGTTTCACAAACTGTCCAACAAAGAGCGGTGCTTTCTCATAAAAAAATCTATAGATTTTTTTTAGAATTTATTGAAAACACATAGATATTTTATATTGTTTTAAAAAAAAACTTAACAAGCACTTATTGATTTTTTTTCTCTTAAATTCAAAAGGCACAAAACCAACTTTAAAACCAAGGACATAGAGGAGGAGCACGAAGGAAAGAAGCACCGAGATCGATAGGGGACGGCGGAGGAGCGGAGGAGGGCGGAGATGGCCGGAGCTTCATGCGTCGTCGGTTGTCCTGTTCCTAAGAATGAAAACGGTACGATATTTTCCGACTGTATTCGAGACGACCGAATCCATTTAGATGAGTTTTTATCTGTCCATATCTGAGTCCGGATATTCAATATCCGATACCGTATCTATATCCGAATGCTCAAATCGCATATTTATGATGTCGATATCCAATCGTATTCTATTCGACATAGTTGATACTATCCGTATTCGAATTCGAATCCAAGTAAAAATATAAAAACAAATATGATATCAGTGATATCCTTCCGTATCCGATCCGTTTTCATCCCTACCTGTTCCACAGGGATGGATGAGGGAAACTGTGGACAAACCAAGCGGTGGTAGTACTCGCTTGAGAGAGAGAGAGGATGACACTGGGAGGTGAGATGCGCATGGACCGGAGCCTGGCTATGGCAAAATGCCCGCCCTCCTCGTTTCTCATAAGCCTGGATATGACCCTCTCATGAGCTTCTGTAAGCTTGGTTACGCTGTTACGGGCCCTTTACAGCCTACCGAATAGTTGCAGGGTGCATTCTGGAAGTCCACCCAAGAAGAAAAATCACGAAATCAAACACACTCAATTGTCAAAAACACATCTACAGACCCTTTTACCCTCTCGTATCTCTATCTTGCTTTTTATTGCGTCTCCCCATGAGATTTGATGACGTTCTAGACGTTTTTGTTGGTCCTAAAACACGTTCTACTGCTCTGCCTCGATGGCTCGATAGTCGATAGGTGTTTGGGAGTTTTCTAAGTGAAGAACCTACCCAGTCTCTAGACCGATTTCGTCGATTCGCTGCATTCTCACTGTGTCGTGGGTTGGTTTGCAGCAATTACTATTCCATTTATCGTGGTGACAAACTGACAAACATATAAGCCATGGTACGCGGCTGTGCACACCACATTGGATCCCATGACGCTGAGAGGCACGCAGGCAGTTTCAATTCTACGACCAATCAGTGTGGTACTAGCACGCAAATAAAACAAAATTAAGCGATGGTCAGTCGCTGCTTGACGTGACGCGACGCTAATTGCACTGGCCGCCCGCGAGCGTGACAGCGAAGAACACAAGTGCAGCCGTGCAGCGTGCCACGGTGAGAACTTAAGGCTCACCACGCGGACCGGCCGGCAGGCATGTACGAAACCATGCCGGCACACGCAGTAAGCACAAGTACAAGATGGATAACTGGGTAAGATAAGATGCACACATGTTATGACCTCCAACTCCAAAGGCAAAGCGTGAAGCGTCGACTCGTAGAGATTAATGAAACCGGTAGCGGGGGAACGTACGTTCTCCAAGCTTCCAAGTTAACTAGCACTAGCTGCCTTGCACGATATCCTTCCGGTTCGCGGTTCCGTCCGGTGGCCATCCGTCGTCAGCACCACCCAATCACAGCTTATCTACATCGGGCAAGACTTGGACCCGACTCAACTCATCCCGTTTTCCTCCCTTGGCACCCACGACGACGTAGTACGACACGCCCACGCCGCGCGCTGTTTCCGTGTCTCCGCCAGAAAACGGCGAGACCACACGCCAGAAATAGACCCCAGCGCCCCCGCGTCGTGACGGCTGTAGCGTAGCGCAGCGAGCGAGCGAGCGGCCACGGCCCACCGGGCCACACGGATTCGTTCGCCTCGGACGCGAGCGGCGACCGAGGCGGAATAATCGCTAAATCCCGAGGAATTTATTCCGGAATCTAGGCGCGGCGACAGCGGGGCCATCCGTGGCAGTGGCGCTGTTCCTGTCGCACCGGATCTTTTCCACCGATGCCAATGATTCGGTCCCGCCGCTTTTGCGCGGCCGCCCTTGC
>JAHLJS010000016.1:0-54164 GCA_038502445.1 Eremochloa ophiuroides | reverse complement strand
CTCTCTATGATTCTTCACCTTAGATCATCTCTACTGGCCACTGAAATCAATACGTCTTGTCTTCAAAGATTATTGAATTTTCCAAACAACGTTGATGTGCATAAGCTAATTGAGAAAGCCAAGTCTCTGCAGTCTATTGCTTTTGATGCGAACACACCATCTCCGTCTCTTTTATTAAATAAGGATACATCTGATTATGACAGAGTTTATAGTAATCTTGCTACTTCAACTCCTCCAAGAACTCCATTACATCCATTAGCTGAGAGTTATTGGGAAGAGCAGTGGAGAAACCTGCACAATGATAGAACCGCTCCCAAGGAGAGTGACAAGGGTCTTTCTTATAAGAGATCACTAAAGCAATCTTTGAGCCAGAAGCTTGGTTTATCTAGGACGGGGTCAGATCCTTCTCCAGTTAAGGTAGTCAGTGTGAAGAGTGACACCAAGAATTCAGTGAGACGGTGTCTTATGAACTCTTATTTAGAAGTTGCTGGAAAATTTCAGCAAGATAAATTTCCTATCGTGTCGGTTCACAAGGAGACTATTCTGAGTTCTGAAAGGCCCTCACAACTAAAGCTAAAGGCAGCTAGTGAGAATTTAACAGTAAGTCCACCAAGTGTGGCAAAGTTCAATGCACCTATAGATTCACCGGTGAAGCCTGATGACGAGAGTTCAGCAAAAAGGATAGAAGCTTGTTCCAGTGGCGAGAATTCTCCAGTGTTTTATGCTGCTAGTGCTGGTAATGAACATGAGAATTGTAATGATAATGATTCCGAGAGGAGTAGCATTACTTCAAATTCATGTGTTGGTGATGATGATAGAGATGACGTTTTGCCAGTTGAGTCGTCCAGCTGTAACTGTGAGGATAAAACTGTTTCAGAAGCAACAACGTCTGAAACGAACATAGATCCAGTTGGAACCTCTGAGAGAACTACGCTATCTAATGAAAGAAAGCCACTTATCAATAAGCTACAGTGGTTGTTGAGGTTTGGCAGACCTTCAACTGAAGGCAATGTGGAGAAGGGCAGTGTTGAGGCACCGAGTGATAAACATGATGCAGCTCTTCCCTGCTCTTCACCTGCTGATGTGAATTCAGATAACTCTCGCGGTGGCATAAATTTGGCTTCTGGTGATAATAAGAAGGTGATGGGCACATTGAAGAATATTGGACAGAACATGCTTGAAAATATCCAGGTATTGTATTTCAGTTTTTTTATTTGCCAGTTTGTTACTGATAGTAGTCCATATATCGCTGATGACACTTTCTATGTCTATAGATAGGACTGTAACCAGTACCATTTTGTTTTTTAGAGCAACGCAGCTTGCACTTTGAAGTCCTCTATATATCATTTAATTTAGTTTTCTGCGTCCTGAAAGTTGTCTAAGACACGAGAATAACATTATGTGGTTGCCATGTGTACAGGTGATCGAAACAGCGTTCCAGCAAGACCGTGCGCAGCCAAGCGCCATGGAGAACTTCTCAAACAACATCCTGGGAGGCAAAGGGCAGGTCACTGCGATGGCTGCCCTGACAGAGCTTCGCAAGATTAGCAACCTGCTCCGCGAGATGTAACCCATCCATCCAATCCAAGGCGCTCGCATGTACGCACATCCCCATTCTTTCCACATTCATTAGCTCCTCATGTAAGAAGCAAAGGCCCGTGTAGTTAAAGCCGAGGCACCTAGATCCCCTGTATATATAGATCCCATTTGATTATTCCATTGATCCTGCTCCCCTGGTACGGCAAGGCTCTCTCTTTCCTCTCTTGTACCTAAGGATTGATCGGCTGCTGCTGTCAACTGAGTTGCGCGAGACTGAGGGAATAAAACTCTCTCGTCTCCGGTGTTAGGAGGCAACTTTTTGATGGAACAATTTTGGACCGTGTAAATGTTTCTCAAGAGGTAGAATAAATAAATGGAATAAGCTATGTTGAAAGTGCGTATCCTTATTTTTTTTCCTGTTTGTTTTCACGCTGAGCTCTTTTAACTGATGATCACCAGTCATATGGCTGTGGACCTATGTGGTGATGGTGCTTGCGGTGTTGCTGGTTGGTTGTCTGTTGTGCTTAACATGGATCGTGATGCCCATGTGATGTGGCCATGTGCATCAGACCATCAGTGCAGATATCATTTGGTTGTCTTGGGCAATGAGCAAAAAGGATCCGGTCTTTGGATGCCATAAACACCAGGTGGCCAGGTGCGTTGCTTTTTTCTTGTAGCTAGTGTGTGTGTGTTCTGAAGAGACGAGACCAGGTGCAGCAGGATGGACATACAAAACATTGTCATGTGATGAGCCTGATGAGGCTGGCCCGAGTGGAAGTCGATCCATGCCACGGCAATCGTCAAAGCAGCTAGTTCTAGTTGGACTAGTAGTTTTTGGTTAGCTGGGGCCTTAGCTGGATTTCTTGGTTTTGACGCATGATTTCCGTGTGCTTTGTTGTAGAGTATATATCTGGAAAGTATTGGAAGAAAACTATATGTGACGCGTTTTTGGGTTGTATTACGCCTCTTGGACAGGACAGCAGGGTGTGTGGGTTGGAATTCTGAACTGTGTGAATGATGTGCGGCTGCGGTCCGGTCTTGTTGATGCTATGCTACTAGTGGCTCTCCTTGCCGCATGCCTTGGCATCCCTCCTGTGGCGGAGGACGATGGAACGCCCATGGCATGTGGTGCTGCATCCGCATCTCATTTTTCCATCCACCGCGTCGCAATCGCTGTCGGGGGGTGGTCCAGCCCGGTCCCTGTGGTGACTATGCTCATGCTGGTTAGCTAACGAAGCTATTCAGATTTTACTCCCAAACTTTACGCCCATCACATTAACTATTTAGACACATGTATAGAGCGTTAAATATAAATAAAAAACTAATTGTGAGATAAATCTTTTAAACCTAATTAATACATGATTTATGCTACAATAACACATGTGCTAATGACAAGTTAATTAAGCTTAATAGATTTATCTTGTGGTTTATAGACCGATTCTGTAATTTGTTTTTTAATTAGTATCTGAATATCCAGTGTGACACCCCGTTGAATGATCCGATATCACATCTTTACACCCCTCCCCTGTACCTAGGTGGTCAGGTGGATCCGAGTCAGCTACCCTACCATCCATGCTGCGCTCGACGTACAGTAAAGGTGAACGAACGGGATGCTGACCCCACTCTACACACACGGCGAATCCGAGGACTCAGATTCAGTTCCCAGTCACCAATCTTATCCGCTCGAATTTGCCTTTGCCCTTTTGGGGGACCCAACCCAAAATCCCAAATACTAACGGCCAATCAACCCAGCACATCGCGCGAGTGATGACTCTTTGACTCCCATCTGGTGCGCGAGTGATGAGTCCCATGTACTAGTTTGCAGCATTACTACAAACTACTACATGCTGCCACCCCCTCGATATATCTTTCTTTAGGGATTTGATGGGATAATAAGTTAGTTGAACCAAATGAGCTAGTTGCAAAATTTGGGTTCTTCTGGATTTTTGGGTGGACAAATCAATTTAGCTAAAATCAGTGCTTTTAGAATAATTGTGTTTTACTCTCACAACAAATTATTATCAGCTAAAATTGACGCTTTTTTCTTTTTTCTTGGTGACTCCTCATGAGGACTTGTTTGGATGCAGATTATTCACCCAAACCATATATATGTTGGAGTAGATTGGGATGGATCTCAAACTTGCCTTAGTAAAGCTAGCCGTACGTACAGAATTTGTTAGCAGACAAGATCGGAAGAGGGAGGACGAGCGAAGAACAGCACGAGGAAGGCTTAGATATTACGCAATAGGAGAGTAGCTAGGGATTACATCAATTTTCTGGTGTTTGTTACCCCTCTCTCTCTCAACTGCCTCTCTTTAATACATTGCCCGCAGCCAGACAGAGCCCACGGCGCAGCTGTGCGGATCCACCTCGGGATCACTTCCACTGGGGCCCAGTGATCAGTCTGTTCGGACGCTTCTCTCGCTTGCTCTGTCTTCGCGAGGGTCCTCCATCTTCTTGCGCCACACGTTGAACAGGTTCCGGGTCCTTGCGTGTGTCTTCTTCCTGCGCGCGGTCGCCGGGATCACCATGGTTGCTGACAGAATTATTCGAAGTGCAGACGAAACTTGTTCACGTTGTGGGAGATTGGAAAACGAATATCATCTATTCGTTCAATAGAGCTTTGCTAGGCCCATGTTGCTTTGATCTTGATCCACCACTGGACTGAAAGCTTGACTCCTTCGAACCATGGGCTTTGCAGCATGGTCCATCAAAAGCCACTGCAGGTTTTGGTCTTAACAATTCTTTGGTGCTTACGGAAAACACGTAAATGATCAAAGATTAATAATAATTTATGGCGGGAGTTCTTCATGAGACTTATCACTTATGCCATTGATAATTTCTAAATTTAACTACTGAAGCTGATACTCCTCCCCTTGCTAATCAATCATGTGCATTTAGCCCTGAACCGTCTTCTCTTCTCCATGCTCGGGATACACTTCTCTAGTCTAGGTGCACAGGTTGTTTTTTTAGGGAACATGAGGGACCAGAGTCCCTACTCAATTGATTAAAAAAAGGTTCAGAAAAGTACAGTAAACAGATTACAAATTACAAAAACTAGGGAAAATCAGGGAGCAAAGGAGGTAAAGAAAACTGAAGTCACAAGACTCAACTGAAAGAAACCAGGCTACACTAGATTTGCTGTCCATCGATTAATTCTGGGAGAGTAGCTCTTCTTGGCTCTCAGCAATAAAAGTTGAAACTCCACTCTGAAATTAATTTTTCAGGCTTTGCAGGTTTGGGTCCATCTGACGAAAGATTGCATCGTTCTTGCCTTGTAGATTGCCCAGCGCATTCGAATGACGACTTCCATGAAGAAAGAAACTTGCAGCTGATCTTTGAACCTCTGAAGGTTCTGAAAAGGATCACGGCTTGGATCCGGTTGAAAGTTTATCCAGGTCCAGTTTTGATAAGCAAAAGGGCACTCCAAAAAAAGATGAGTGGAGGATTCATCAACTAGGTCATTGCACAAAGGACAGCTGACTAGTCTTGCAGGAGCATGTTTCTCCTTCTCTCTGTTCGGCTGGCTAGCTGATTGTTATGAGAGAAAAACACTACTGAATGGCTGGCTAATACTGGCTGGTAAGTTCAAGCGAATAGAGGAATCAATCGTTTATAAGCAACCCAAAAAAAAAATACTTTGTGCCTTTTTTTTGACAAGAGCTACTCCACAACCATTTGTAAGCTGGGCGTAAGGTTAGATGCCGACCCCCACCCCCACCCAAAAAAAAAAAAGGTGATGATTATGCTTACTTGTATGGTTCTCGGACTCAAAACCAAACAGGCATTGCTGTGCTGATCCTAACTAGTCCAACGCATGGTGTGCGTTTGGCTTCTCTTTTGCAGGTTGCTTTCTCCATGAATCTTGGATGCTTTGGGGGCTGAAGCACATCCCTCTTGCTCGGTGTCAAAATCGCTAATGCGCTCAGCTTGCAGGTGGCAAGCTTGATAACGGATAAGGATAATCAGATTCTTGCCTCAGTTGTTCAGGCTGATTCTTAGCGTCATGTTCCAGGTCATTGCTCTATAAGGCTAATTCTTATGTTGAGATTGGACAAATCAATAGACACAGGCCAAGTCATTGCTACTGATGGTTTCGGATCCGCCTGACACTTCCTTCTATATATGGTACCTTATTGATGGCCATGTGAGCTTCTCTAATCGATTTTTGTATTGTAGAACTTCACATTCAAGTGCACACCCATGGCAAAACAAAATGCTTTACCATGCAGGATTTAGCTCATATGCGAATATTTGAAGAGAATTTGGGTGTGCCATAATCAGATCCGAGGTCTGTCCAGACCAGCAATCAAACAAAACAAAACAAAAAACAATATTCAGTAAGTTAAAATGTCTACTACCATCCATGTACATTCTTCGCTAATTAATATGCAAAAGGCACTCCGTTGCCTTTTCCTCAACAAAATCACCTGACAAAAATTATCATGCTAATCATCTGAAGTACAGTGCATGTCTTTGTCTGCAGCAGCCTCTTTCTTCAACTTCTCCCAGACTTCTGGACCCTGGTGATGTTTTAGTACCAGATATTGAAAAAACCGCTTCTCTGAAGAAGCTAATAAAGTGGACAGCGCAAAATTAGGAGGAACCACCCCTTTTTCTTGCAGCCAATTGTACATTAGAAACCTAGCTTTGGTTCTCTCTATAGTGAACGACAAGAAGGCGGGGTATCCAACCACAGAGCTTAGAGGATATGATGTCTCATTTAAAAGGAATGATATCTTGGACTCAAGGACATGTATCTTCTGATTCAGAACCTGTGGTGCTACTTTGATCATGTTTGACACATCCTTGGGCTCAAATCCAGTCTTCACCAAAAAGTCAAAACGATCTTGTAGCTCATCACCCCTACCACGGAAAGCTTTCAGTGCCTTATTCATATCATCAGAGCCTTCCTCAAATCCTATGTTTTTCAAAAAAATCACCTTTGCCTTCAGTGATTTCTCAGTACCTCTGTCACAAGGCGGTAGGCGGTTGACCTTTAACCCTAATGCGTATTTCATCAATTCACGTGGCTCTTCCATTATAATCTTCCACAAACGTTTCTTCCCCACACAGAGATATGTAAGAATGCTGTTTGCCTTCTTCACTCGAGCAGAACCAATCATTGATGCATTTGCTACCACAAACTTCTTAGTATCCTCCTCGCTTACCTCAATCTCAGTTAAGAATAGTATAACACTCTGTATGTTCCTTGCGAAACTCCTGGCCTGTACATTTGGGAAGTCCAGGAAAAGATTAAACAGATCTTCTTTTCCAGACCCTGCTTTCAGCATAATGGCAACTGCCCTAAACAGTACCTTTCCAGAACCATCCAACAAGAAATCTGGGTGTTGCCTGATCAATTTACCAATACCCTCCTTATCGAATCCCAATTCAGTAAAAAATTGAGGAACTTCAACCATCTTTCTCCAATTATACGACTTCTTTACAGATAAGAATTGACCAATCCAATCTCTCTGGATGCCAATGTCATCTAGCCACTTTACGATCTTCAATTCAGCCTGTGGGTCACATGTCAATATGGCAGGGGAACAGGTCACAAGTTTTATCACAGTTGTCTTACTGAACCCTAGATCCTCAATAGCTGTTAGCTTAGACGCAAGCACACCATCACCAAAACTGAAAACCTTCGTAGCATCCCTGTAAACACCACCTATCTTAGTGCGCATAACCCCATAGTTGCAAAGAACACGGTAGTTTGCCAGCAATATCTCATCATCGGATAGAAACATGAGATCCTGAGGCAGAAAGGATTCATACTCACTCGGCTTTAAGCCCATGCTCTCGAAGAATGGCTCAAACTCATTGATTGGATAATACCTAAACAGACGCTGCAACGCATTAGCGACCCTCTCATCCCTCATGTCCCTTTTCTTCACCTTTGACCTGAACACTACTGCCTCACCCCCCTCCACAGGGTCCTTGATAGCATCCTTCACCTTGTTCAGCAGCTTGCTCACAAAGGAAGGTGAGTGCTTGCTTATATGCTCGGCATCCGAAAAGCTCAGCCCCCGTGTGACATGGAGGTACTCCATGAAAGTCTGCTGAGCGGTCCAGAACACACGCATCTTCTTCATTCGATTGACCTCTTCCATTAACGCCGCATCAGCACCATCCAAGGCTTTCTCGCCCCTAACACGTGCAGGAGCAGCCGAGTAAGCCCGCAACTGATACCCGTGACCAATTGGAGTGACCCCCCATCGATTCAGCACAGCTGATGATTCTTCAACATCCCGGGTATCAGTAGCACACCGGTGTGGTGCTCGGTACGACTCACCGTGCTCCACAATGAGCTGAACCAGGGGAACCCGCCTGAGGCCGCGACCGGCCCTTAGTACGCTGCGGAGAATCATGGGGAAACCGAGCTGGAAGCGCTAGCAGGACGGAAAGAAAGGCGCCAGCTTTGGGGTGCTACTCCACGGTCGCCATCGATGGCGAGTCCAGCTTCTTGTGGGGTAGGGCAGAGCAGATGAAGCAGCGGAAAAGAGGGCGCAGACTGCGCGAGGAAGTGGGAGGATGCAGGCTACTGGTGGCGCGCGGCGGACGAGACAGTGCGGCCGCCGGCGGCGGAGTTGAGTTGGGGCGACCTGGGGTTTGGGGTTTGGGACTTTGGGTGTGTGCTCCGGCGGCGGGGAGTGGAAGCAGCTGATGGGCCGTCGCGCGGAACAAAAGCCCAGAAAAAAGATTCTTTTTAAAAAAATATATATCTAGTCCCTTTCAGAATTATTAATTGCCTCAAACGAAAAGAGCAATGAAAATACAATCTTACTGCCAATCGAAAAGGTGATATTTAAATTACGTCACATCAATTGGCTGGATTCTCCTTTCTATTTGTAAATTAGACAAATCTACTAGACCCTCATATATATTCGCACCTATTAGTGCGCGTGCATATCCTAACATTAGGAGTATATTTGAAAGATTAAACCGATAAATCTCAAGATTAATGGATCACTTAGAAAATATTGAGCTTGACAAGACCTACAATTTTATTTTCATAACATCTCTCTTTTTTCTTTTTTCATTTGACCTCATATGGATATAGATTTATTTTGAAAATTAAATCTTTCATTTGACCTGATATGTAAATAGATCTGTAATTATAGAGATCTACAGATTTGTAGCTCGTAACGGTTTTGTTCAAAACCATATCAGTGCCAAAGCGGTCAGTTGGCAGACCGTCTGTTCACGGTGAAAAAGTTCTGGTTTGACGTGGCAACTGGCTAGGCCAAAACTTGTGCACACAACAATCAGCCAGCCAGCCGTACAATATATCCAGCAGAACAGAGTGATCGACAAATCTGACGAGCCAAATATTCGTTAGCTCTAACAGCTTCAGGTTCAGCCCTCGGACCCTTACATGACGAACTGATGTGCAGCTTCTGAATTTTTTTAATATAACACAGAAGCATACCAAATGGCTAGAATCACGCATCAACGAAGTGAACAGGAGACATCCAGTTAGCTAAAGAATCAACCACTGTATACATAAGTAATAAGTTCGAATGTAGGTCGCCGACAAAAACAAGCACACGAACTCAAACGCATTCACAAGTTACAATAAACAATGACCAATCAAACAAAAGCCGAGGAATAACCTGAACCCCAGCAAAGTGCAGATAAAAGGTCTGCTGCACTGAAGTCCATATTACACCTGGGGCGAAAATGTAAAAGAGAAATGTTGATGGTGTACACTACTTTCACGGTAAGGGTGCCCATGACCCAAGTCTCCTTCCTCCATGGTTTAGCAGAACAGCCTCAGGGAGGGAGAGCAATCCAATCCTGCTCCAGAGATCTGTGACGATACACAGCATACTGAACCCTAAAGTGTTCAGTAAATTTATCTACTTTTCAGCATGTCGCCGCTTGTGTCTCTTGTGGCCATGGTTACCATTACCACTACGAGGCCTTTTATTCTTTTTGGTGCTACATAAAAGCAACGGTAGATAATTTCAGTTTACTTAAGGTCATGGTAATAGTCATTAGAATTGAAATCAGCATTAATTGATGAGCTTTTATTCTTTTTGGTGCTACATAAAAGCAACGGTAGATAATTTCAGTTTACTTAAGGTCATGGTAATAGTCATTAGAATTGAAATCAGCATTAATTGATGAGAAACTAACCAGAAGGTCTGTACTAGAAGCTTGTATATAATGAAGACTGGCAGAGCTAGCAAAGCAGAAGCCTGTACATAAATAGGTATGTTTGTTAGATGACCAATAAGCTGTGGTTCACTGCTGAATAATGTGGACTGCTTACCAGGAACCAGACCAACTCCTTAGTTGCAAATGATTTTACTATCTCATGCTGGTGAAGGTAGTCCATGATGCTTGCTTGAGCCTACAAAGGAGAAAAACATTTTGGAATTTTGTAACATCAGTTTTTTTTTAAAAAAAAATAAATAACATCACATGATAGAAAAAACTAAACATATATAACCAGCTAAAAGTATATCAAAACAAAAAATCATTAACTTAATGAAGCAGCTAAAATTAGAAGAGAACACAAATTATCAAGGCAAGGGTAATCGTTTCTAGACCCTTTGGTAGGCCTAGGCCATTATGCAGAAACATTTATATAGCACCCACTTCAGGAAAGAAGGCTAAAATAAGGGCATGTACCATGGCAACCATAAGCAGCTTGGCATGCTACATCTAGAGGATAATAGGTAAGACTGGGCCCACCGGGGAGCTGATATGCACATGTCACACGAGCTGGATACCAGATCAAAGTGTGGTTTTAGGCTACAGCTACTACCTACAGCTACAGCCCATGGTGCAATAGGACGTATTGAAATGGCATGCAACAGGAACTGGGATGGAATTAGACAAGAAACACAAACCTGTCGATGGTATGTGGTTGCCGACTCGAGAAATGACCCATATGCATGAACTGCTCTTTTAGTGTATGGCTTCAAAGTAGTTCTAATTTTCTCAACATGTGGCTTAGTTATCTCAGCAATTTTATCAATGTACGGCTTAGAAAACTTCTTGGCTTCCTGGACCAACATAATCAAATAAATGAATATTAGCAACTGCATATGAATTACTATAATCAACATATTGCTGCCCTCCAAGTAGTGGATGAAACTATATATATTCTTGAAACAGAAAATGCAGCGACTACCTGGTAGTAAGGATGAGCAAACTCTTTAACTTTGACAACATGAGGTGTCACAGCATCCCTTGATGACTCGTAAAACTCCACTGATCTTGTTGATACCTTTTGTACATAAGGTTCTGCATTTTTCTTGAGGACAACCAATTTCTCCTTAACTGGAATCCATTTCTTCAATCATAGAAAGTAATAATGTCAGCCAACTGTCAGCACAAGATAAAACAAAAGGAAAAAAAAAGTACATGAACAGATGGCATTACCATCTTAGCAGTCTCAATATGAGGTTCAGCCCATTTCTTTGCCTGCGCAGATTTTTCTGATGCCTGAAATATTAGATATGCAGACATATAAATGGTAATTTTGTGGAATGCATTTTGAAATTGAAATAAAAGCAAGTAGTATGAAGAGGAACCTTATGCAAAACATTCTGCACTGCAGGTTTCCCATGTTGATTCCAGTGACCTGAGATAACCTCCTATAAATGATGATGAATATAGCGATGAGAGAGCGTGAGCATTGAAATTGCAGAATAAATACACGTGGTCAGTGATGGGAGAGCATGAGAATGGAAATTGAAGTGATAATTATTTGTGGTTCCGCTCTTACCACGTAACGAGCATATTGTGCCACTAACCAAGGTGGTAACCATGCTCCATGAACCTGCAAAAGGAAATGAGAATGAAACATAAATATGCTGTAGATGGGAACATGAAAGAAAAGACATCATCAAAGACAAGAATTTGCTGTTCAAGGCAGTAGAACTACAATATGTATACTCCGCTTAGTCTAGTCTAGGTAACCATTAGAACTTTAACACATTAGCGAAGTGCCAAGCAACAATAGGGCACCTTGAAGGCATGTAGTTATTTGTGGAACAAAAGATTTAACGAAAATTCTCTAAAACCGGTGGCAGAAAATGGAAACACCCAACTGAAGGAAATCAATGCCTTAATAGATTATTAGTGCAAATAACTTTTGGGAACCACAAGAATTTATGCAGATTAAACTTTTTTGTTTTTAAACAGCAACAATAAATAAAGATTATAAAAGATGAAACCGATCAATAGTAGTATAGGATTTTCAACATGCTTTGTGTAGTAAAATGATTTTGTGGAACATAAACAGACATGTTTGCACTCTGGACACCATCCAGTACAACTAATGATAGTGACAAAATATATCCTTACCTCTGTCAACTGTTTTGCCTTAGCAGTTGCTTCTAACTGCAACCTCATCAACTCCTCCTACAATGTGAAAGAACAAATATGTAACAATATCACACAACGACCAGGATAGAAGCTCATTAATAGTATAAACAAACTTATTGCAGACCTCAGAGACTTTAAGAGCCCGTTCTGTCTTCTGGATTATGCGTTTTTGCTCATCACTTTCCTTTTGGATCTAGCAAGGACAAAATATAAGAATAATGTAACCCAACATCTTAAATGCCCATCTGGGTGATGGTTTTTCACCAAATGCCTTCAATTAGAACTTAAAATTTCAATGGACTTTGGACTCTAGTATAGATATATAATTTAATGATCTGCTGGTGTAATGATCTGCTTGTATAGCCAGCTAGAAAGGGAAAAGCAGCTGGCATATACACTTACTGTACTATGTGTGAAACTAAAAAGAAGTCGACCACCGATTTTTTTAAAAAGCCACTCAACAATTCCATAGACAAGGATTATGCACTTACTGCATTAAGCTTTTTATTCAGCTCTTCCACCTTCTTCTCTGCATCGTTGGCCCTAGATTCTAATGCTGCTTTCTGGCTACTTTGTGCTTCAAAATCCTTTTTGAGCTTCTCAATCTAGAACAAGATTAAAATAAAATGAGAAATCATAAAACAATGGCTAGCATGTTCCAAATGTTCATGAGCTCTTATGGTCTACCTGCTTCTCAAGCTCAACAGCCTTGGCATTGGCCTTGTTAGCCTGCTCCTGGGCAGCTACAGACCCTTTTGCCTGTACATGGATAAGCATAAGCGCACGGTTATTTGTAAGAATGTTTCAGGCTAACTATCGTGTTTAAATTGCAAGGCTAACAATTGTGTTTAAATTGCATACCTGGAGAGAAGCAATCTCGCCCTGCATAGAGGTAATAGCCTTTGACTTCTCCTCAATGGCTTTCTCCAGGTTTGCGATGGCATCATCCTTATTCTTCAGTTCTTGATATCGCTCTGCTATGTCCGACTCTGTAGCATGAAAACAAGCATAATGAATTTAATTATGGTTCCCAAGGGATCTCGAAATTGGAATGAATTTGGTAGGCTAATATAGAATGACAGTGTGGTAACATAAAGATAATTGCTTTGCTTTTTACAGAAACGAGACCAGAATGAAAATATAATATTTCCATGCCTTGGCACAGTTTGAGTTTATATTCTTCAGTAGTACAGACATCTTCAGAGCACTATGAATGTACAGTTTTACTGCAATTAATATTGATAGCCTTTCCCAGGCTATTCAATTCAATTCAAGAAAGATTACGAGCCTGTATGGTCTGTGTGAAGTGTATTTGGTTGGAATTTTCAGTACACATCAATGAAGCAGGCCCCCAAAAGTTATGGCAGTGGTTCATCATACGTGGCAAAAGCAAAGAGCTGCAATTACACACTGGCCCACTGTCGTATAAATGTAACAGTAGTAGTAGTAGTAAACAAATGGGAACTTTTGTGTAAAGTAAAGCAAAGTAAAACGGCAATCAGGAAACAAAACAAACAAACAAACAGAGGACGCTGGGTTTTCCTTTCCCCCCAAAGAAAAAATGAGCAGTTTTTTTCCTAATAAAGAGAGAATTATCCAATTTTGTTCCCCAAAAAGATGGAATTATCCAATTGTGCACTCATCCCAGGGTCGAAACCAGCAGCAAGAGAGAATCAGATGAAGTTCCACAGCAACCGGCCGGAGCTACTGGATCAATCGGAGCACTGCCGCTCGCGTGCATACAATCCAATCCAGAAGCAGCGAGACGCAAAACCCAACCACAAAATAGATCCCGGTAGCTCACCAACCACCGTGAAATCGCACCTCACCGCAACGAAATCGGGCCCTAAACTAAACCCCCGGAGAAGCGCGTCAAACCAGCGAAAACAGCAGGAATTGACCTAGCCGCGCGCCAGCGCGACGTAGTATACTCGACGATTCCACCAACAGCCCGTCCCAAGCCCAAACATCCCTCCCGAGAGTAAAAATCAAGCGCGCGGCGCGCCCCCATGGGCCATGGATTCAAGCCTTGGGTGGGCACTGACCTAAGGCGAAGATCTTCTCCCGGAGCAGCCCCAGCTCGGCCACCGCAGCCGCCGCCTCCTTCTCGAGTGCCGCCGCCGCGGCGGCCTGCGAAGCCTTCGCCGGCGGCGGCACCCAGTCCTCCGCCAGCACCGACTCCTCGGCGGTCGCCGCGCCAGCGACGGCGATCAGCAGCGCCAGCACCAGCGCAAGGGGCCTCGAGATCCCCATCCCCGCGAGCCCCTCGCCGACGACCACCAGCCTCCTCCCTCCTCCTCGGCGAGGCTAATCCAATCCTTGGTTCCAACGACGCGCGCGCACGCAGGGAGGGGACTCGCGAGTCGCCAACTCGTGCGCGTGCCCGGTGTCGGGAAGGAGACTCCTCTCTCTCGTTCGTTCCGTCCCGTGCAGGCGCAGATCTTTTTGATGACGCCGCGCGGGGACGGGCGGGCACGTGACCTGGTACGTGGCGGGGCGCGGGCGCACGCGACGGGGGTGGGGGGCATGTAGTCACTGTGCCGTGGGCCCGACGACGCAGTTCCGGTGCCTGGTGTGTGGTGGCGTGCCGGCATCGGACACGACGACACATGGAGATCGTTTTCGTGGCCGCGCGCGTCGTAGGAGCCTCCGTTTGTGGTTGGTTTCCAGCTAGCGTGCGTTGCGTTGCTTTTTCTCGTTAGTAGTTGGGGTTGGTTTGGGTAAAGTACGGATTTGCAGCCGGCCATGCAAAGATTTTGTGTCTAATTCTCAGGGCAAACGCAAAGAAGATTTCCTCCTTTGCATCATCATTTCTTTTATCTCCAAATTTTTTGCTTTATGAACCGGGGCAGAGCTTGACCTCAAGTAAGGAGGGCCATCGGCCTCAATAATCTTGACTACACATGCATTAACAGTAGCCAAATTACTGTTCATTCAATGAAGAATTAGTGGTGATAGGGGTGGCCACGGCCACTTTTGACCCTAACTAAGCTCCACCCCCGTTCATCAAGGAAGAATTCGTAGCTGCCTTCCATGGTCTTCGGGTTCATTTGACTCCGTCCTATGTATTATGTCATCTTTTAAGATAGATTGAGAGAAAATACAAAAAAACACATGTATTCTCGCTTTATTTCCGCCATTTATCCATGTGTATCATGTGCGAGCTTAAAAGGGATTTGTGTATTGCTTGATAAATGACTAAAAATGCACAATCCCTTCCACCTATTTAATCCAAAAGAAGTTATCATTATGTACCAAAATTATTCATATTTTAGTAAAAAATTAAAAATTATATACGCTGTGTTCCAGGTTGAGGGAGCGTATAGTAGTGTAGCATTTGTTTTGGTTGGGTACTTTATTTAGACAAGTGTAGAGGCCTTTCCAACTAGCGTGCGTTGCGTTGCCTTTCTCGTTAGTAGTTGGGGTTGGTTTGGGTAAAGTATGGATTTGCAGCCGGCCATGCAAAGATTTTGTGTCTAATTCTCAGGTCAAACACAAAGAAGATTTTCTACTCGATTTCTCATCATCTTTTCTTTTACCTCCAAATTACTCAGCCTTTTGCTTTATGATTTATGAATGAAGAATTCGTAGCTGCCTTCCATGGTCTTCGGGTTCATTTGACTCTGCCCTATGTATTGTGTCATCTTTTAAGATAGATTGAGAGAAAAAAACAAAAACACACGTATTCTCGCTTTCTTTCCGGTCCATTTGTCCTTGTGTAATTACACAATCCCTTCCACCTATTTAATCCAAAATAAAGTTATCATTATATACCAAAATTGTTTATATTTTACTAAAAAAAATTAAAACTATATATGCTATGTTCCAGGTTGAGGGAGCCTGTACTAGTGTAACATTTGTTTTGGTTGGGTACTTTATTTAGACAAGTGTAGAGGCCTTTCCATTTACGGAGCAGTAGTCTAGCATTTGTTTACCTGTAGCTAAAAGAGGTAATCAACAGTATTTGGGTTTATTTGCTTATTTAACAAAGCGGTGTATTGATCATGTCTATTTCTATGATTTTTTTTTGTGCCCCGCGCCTAAACATGTTTTTTATTAGGATGAAGATAAAATTACAACATATGATCCAGTGGCGGTGCTTGTAGCCAAATAAGAGGGCATTCACAGGCAAACGAAAACAAGCAAACTAACCTTACCATCAGCGAGTGTGGAGAACCAATGAGAGATGTATGAAAGATTAGTAGCTATAAACACCTTGGGGAGATATAGCCAATAAAATCAGAGATTTCATTGAAACTTGAGTGAATTGTGATGCTTAGAGGTGCCTATGTCAATTAGACTTACTGGGAGGCCATCTCCATTCTCCCAGGATGACCTCCACACGTAGCTCCACAGATGAAATGATCCTAGTAAGTTGTAGGCTTATCAATCATCAAGGACCTAAATGATACTTACAAGACAAAGCTCACTGTAATCACAAATTCACAAGTGAGATCAAATTCAGGCAATAACATGTGGGTGATTTGCGAGCAAATGAAAACAGGCATTAAAATAAACAACTAACATAGCAACACAACCAGTGATTGTGAGCAATACCTAATTAATTGCCCAAAACCTCCACGTATCTTGCCATATGAAGTAAGCTTGGTGAACATCGTAATCACCACATTGTTGTTTCGCAAACACTCAAAGACAAGTAGAGGGCTAGAGACCATGTTTTGGTCTTGAAATCGTACTTCTTGTAATCCTTCTTTGCCAATGGAGATACTAAGCTAGGCGGTGGTATCGTAATAGCTAGGGAGATGTAGTAGCTCCACCATCAAACTATAAACATGTTTCAAACCCGCAAGTGAACAAAATGAATCATTGGCTGCTTCAACCACTGAGCCTAGCGACGATGAACAAAATGAATCCTTTGGGCTTCAACCACTGGGCCTAGCTACTAGCTAGTGACGATGAACAAAGTGAGTCCTTGCTTGTTTCAACCATTGAGCCTAGCGACTATGGAAAGACAGGGCTTGTTTCTATTAATATAGCAAACAAAAAAGTTACAACTAGCATCCTAGGAGGCTAGCTATAGAAAAAGAAAAAAGAAATACATTTTGAATTAAAGGGAGTAGCACGCATTGTAAATTTTGACTTACCATGTTGTCCTTTCAAGATATTCACTTGTCAAGCGGAAGCTAGCAAGAAAACATTGACACCACGCATGGAAGACATAAATGGGTACTACTTCCTTAGGTCAAAAATACAAATCCATCTGGATATCGACATGTTTTGCAATATGAGTAGTAGGTTACCAATAATTATAAAAAAGAATATTTATCTTATGATTGAAAAAATATATGTTATGATATTGTGTTTCTTAATATATTTCATAATACCAGTCCCATATTACCTATCAATACAAACATTTCATGTGTTCATGATTAAACGTAAAAAAACATACATTGTAGTCTTTTTTTAGCAAGTAAATTATATTCTTATACCATTTCATCCTAGATGAATTTATGTTTTGGATTGGCCCGGAGGGACGTACGCGGAGTGAGTACTGTTGTTTGACCACTAACCGAGCAGCCACCAGGCCAGCTAAGCTCATGGACGGCGTAATAATAATAGTAATATTACCATTTGATGGAGGTCATAGGGTAGTTGGTAGTTGGGACGATCGGGGGTAGTACTTGGGGAGCCACAGGGTAGCGCGATTTTGGATTTGATGACCATATATAACTTGTTTTTTTTATCAATTAGCGCTTATTTTTAGTCACGAAATAGTATTTTTCTCTCATAACAAATTAATGTGAGTCAAAATGAGCGATTATTTTTCAGCTAAAAGAACAGGGTGATACAGGATTCGCAGGATCGGATGGGACCGGTCAAATCATTGTTGGGTGGGGTGGAGCACTGGAGCGTGTTACCTGAAGTGAAGCAATTTCAATCCACGTGATTTTGCACTGGAATTTCGTACGCCGAGGATGCTTGTGTTTGTGTGCAATTTTCAATCCACCTCTCACCTCTGTTCTCACTTTTTGGCAATTGAATTTTTAAAACTCGGAATATTGTATGAGGGGTTCAATAGGCTGTTGAATATATTTTTTATAATAAATTTATTTAGAGATATAAAAATTACACGTGTTTTTTATTATGGCTACGACTGATTTGTTATGAGAGAAAAACAATATTCCATGACTAAAAAGTAGGACTAATTCGGGTTGATAAGCTAAAGTGAACAGGCTTAGATAAAGTTTGAGTTGCACGCATTCTATAACGACTTTTATTTTGAGACAAAAGGAATAAGTTTGGAGTTCAATTCTTCAGTCTTTTGGATTAAACTAGTAAGGGAAAAATAATTGAAAAGTTTTAAGAAAATTATACTATCACCGCTTGACACAACTCGACATGCCCGGGAGCCTCCTTCCTATCTTTTTTCCCCTTCTTTTCGCAAAACTAGTCTATGCGCCATGAATTTCTTGGCGTGGAACGGGAGCCGAATGCTCATGGATAAACAAAGTAGAACAGAGCAGAACCTATCAGAACAGAGGATGTGTTGACAAAAGCGTGGTTTAGAACAGGGGAGAGCAACCATAACTGAGGTCAAAAGCATGCAGGACTATGAGAGATGAGATGGAGCGCATGGTCACTTCGGACGGTGATGAAGGAGACCTTTTGTCGATCGTATGCGTTTATTATACCACCAAAACTTTGGACTCTTTGTGCTGTGACGATGGGCGGGTCGACACGACACCGGCTCCTGCTGCTTTTCATCGGCTCTGTTCCGTTGAACTTATCAGTCGCCACCAGCCAGCCATTCAGTAATGTTTTTCTCTCGCAACAATCAATCAACCAGTCGTACAATCCAGCCAGCCGAATAGAGTATTATCTTAAAAAAAAAAGTCTATCTATACTCGCGACTGGGAGTGCGTTGCTTTACATGCTGCGGCTAGCACTTTTCTTTTAACGAATGCTGCGGCTACCACTAGTTTTGTCTGACAGTGACACTTATGAGTTATGATTTATAGAACCGTTTGGAGTACAGTTTTTTGTTTTTTTGTGTTTTCTAAGAATCCGTTTAATTTCACGGAACCTAACTACCTAGCCGGCTGGCACGAAGAAAATCTGCATGAATAATGAACGTGTAGGCAAGCTATGTATGTACTCCCTCCGTCCCATAAAGATTGTCGTTTTAGACTTTTCAGAAACTGTGTTTGACCGTTTGTCTTATTCAAAAATTTTATACAAAATATAAAATCAATTAATAATTATTAAAGTATCTCTAATAATAAATCAAATTATAATAAAATAAATGATATTGATAAAAAAATTTAAATAAGACGAATGGTCAAATATGATGTCTGAAAAGTTTAAAACGATAATTTTTATGGGACTGAGGGAATAGCAGAGAGGAAGAAAGCAAGCGCTCGAATTGTCCACTTCACGTGTGCGTGCAGAGGGGTGAGGTGGCCAGCATGGCTACGAGAGGGTGATGCCACGCGGCAGCGGCTCCCGGCGTGCGGTCCGCGATGATCCCCATCCGTCCTCACGAGATCCAACGGACAAGCAAATCGAGCGACAAGACACCCAAAATCCACACGGTGAAATCTTGTCGCCGCGGCCCACGGGACATCCGATGTTTACCGGGCCTCCATAGGCCGCTTCTGTATGTCTATCTGGGCCTCGTTACCTCCGATGCGGCCCATTCCCTTGCCATCCATGACCATGCAGCAGCGGGCCCCACTGCGGGGAGACCTGTGACTACCCCCGCGACAGGCGTCCGCGCGGTCTCCGATGCACTCCACACTCCTCGTGCTCTCTGTGCTTGACCACCCGCTAATCACAATCACCGCCGCTAACCACAGCCCAAAGCGGCAGTGGCAGTGGCAGTGGCAGTGGCTCCCCGCTTAAACCCTCGAGCCCGCGGCTGAAAAAGATTGGATTCCAGCATCCAGCTCCCGCAGCACGGCCACACCGACGAGGCGAACGGGCCAGAGTCGGCGATTCCCCCAGGAACAGAATAGCAGACTCCGTTCAAAACCCCGCGTGCCGGGCCCCCAGGCGAGGCGACGACAAAACCAGCAGCGCAGCGCCGACCACTCCGGAAACCTCACGGTCCACGGGAGATGCTGGTCGCCGCCGCCGCCTCGCCGTCGCGGCCGTGAGCCGGCTTCGTTCCCCCGTGGAGGGAGTTCCGCCGGGGTGGGCTCGGATTCGGCGGATCTTTGGGGGGGGGGGGGGGGGGGGGGGGCGCGGCGTCGGGGTAGTCTCGTGCTGGATTGATCCCGCATTCGAGGAGCTGCGGCAGGCGTGTGGGTAGCGGCGGCTTCACCTGAGGTATTTCGGCCGCCAGGCACGGCGCGGGTCCGCGCTCTCTTAGGGTTTGTTTTAGATGTTCATTTCAGGGGAGTTCGTCTCCGGCCTCCTCGCCGTCTTTTATTTATCCGTCCGCTCCCTGATTCCTGTGTGTTTGCAGGAAAAGGAAAACAAAGTTGCTCGCCCGACTTTGGGATCAAGGATCGGCGAAAAGAAAAAAAAAAAAAAAAGGAGGGATCTTTTTTTGGGGAGGGGGCTGTCTGAGCTTTCGGGGTTTATAGCCTCGGGCAACTCCGTGCAGATGGATTTCTTCAAGATTAAGAAGTTCGGGAAGGGGAAGAAGAGTGCCGGGGGTGGGGGAGAGGTGGTGGAATCCCATGACGACGCCAGCGCCGGGGATGTGACGCCTCGGGGCATGGAGGAGCAGAAGCCAGCTGGCATCGGGGAGGGAAACAATGCCGAGGTGGTGGCGGCGGCGGCGGAGATTGCGGGCGCGGGCAATGGGGTGGTTGAAGAAGAGGAGGAGGAGGAGGATGACGACGATTTCATCGCGAATGAGGTGAAGCGGAGGCTCAAGGAGCTCAGGAAGAACAGCTTCATGGTGCTCATCCCCGAGGAGGAGTGTGCCGAGCTCGAGGAGGATGGCGAGGAGGAGGAAGGGGGCAGCCCCAGGGAGTGGCTGGAGTCGGGCGTCAGTGATGGCTTCCCGCTGTGTGGGTTTGATTCATTGTATGATAAGTACTGTGAGAGGATGCTGGTGTTCCATAAGATGATCGCCCAGCTCATGAAGGATCCAGGTATAAAGATGTAGCTGACTATGAATATGCTTGGCCGTAGCTTCTCACATTCAGTTGGTTGTAATGTGAATGTGATGCGTGTATGAAGTCTTTTGTGTGTGCGTGTGATTATGCATGTATCTAGTCTGATGCTATAAAATTAGTCATGTTTGTCTTAGATACTTCTTAGTTATCAAGGTCCAGTTGTTGCTATTCTAGTGTTATAGTTATGGTCAACATGGCGCCTTGTTAGCATTTTAAACTATGGCCCCTACTTCTGTAAAGAGGCTTCATGAGTACAAGTGTTCTTTGGCAGTTACATGCCTTATTTGGTACGGCCACAGTTATCGCTAGTATTCTTTCTGAAACCGTTTCCTTCCTTTTAAAATGAAACCCTAGCATCAGACACATCACTCAAAAGGGCAAGAAAGCACAATCAAGCACTGTTGTCATCTTCTGCCTAGCGTTACCCAGACATAAGAATCCTATTTTTTTTTTAACTGACTTGGGTACCCATGTACCAGTGCAGTTCAAGTGGTATTTTTATCTCACCGAATCAGCCAGATTTTTTCCGTTTAATATTTCTGTTCAGCACATGTTATTGACTACCTTCAGGATTCAGGATCAGTCTCCCCTCTCACAGTATAATTTGTCTTTGGTGTTTACTATTGCTTTCCGATTAATGTTTCTGTTCAGCACATGTTATTGACTACCCTCAGGATTCAGGATCAGTCTCCCCTCTAGCAGTATAATTTGTCTTCGGTGTTTATTATTGCTTAATGGATTTGACATTGTCATTTTGCTGCTGTTTGCTAGTGTGGCAATTCTGCCTACTTTAGCAAGTCTGATGGTTCGGAAAAACCTTTGTAGAGTCACTGAACATGTCAAAAAAGTCTCCAAGATCAGCATCGAAATTAGCGTCTACCCTGCGCAACCTCTCATTCAAAAGAAAGGATGGGCTTCTGGAGGATTGTGAACAACTTCAACAACAGCAAACCGAAGATGATCCTTATCAGGCACTTGAGACTGCATATGTTGCTCATGTTTCATTAAGCTGGGAGGCTTTGCATTGCACCTATGTGCACCTGAGACTTATCGTTGCAGCACAACCTGATAATCCTACAACCTACAGCTCTGCTGCTCAAGCATTCCAGCAATTCCAGGTCCTGTTGCAGAGATTCATTGAAAATGAGCCATTTGAGCATGGTACCCGGGTTGAGATATATGCACGGTCTCGGAGCTTGTTGTCAAAGTTGCTTCAGGTCCCCACTTTTCAAGGTAAGGTTCTTTGGGTTATGTTGCTGTCTTTTTTAGCATAATTGTAGCCCATACCATCAAAATGTGTTCCTGTGGGCTTTTAGTGTTGGCTATGGTTCTATAAAATGATGTTGTCATGTTATTAACTTCAATTCAAACTAAGATGTGAACTGTGCACATGAGATCAAAATGACAGCAGGTGTGGTTCAGGCGTTTAGCAAATGCCTATTGCTTTTCAATTAAGTTTTCCTACAACTGTTTCTCTTGGTCTTGGATTATTTCATTACGAGATATCATGGATTGTAACTCTCGAATGCTTATTGTTCGCTAGGTATATCGATGGTCCCTGTTTTCTTGGCACTTATGTTAATCTTGTTTCTTTACATGAAAAAAATGGTTCCAGAAGTTCATCCTGTTTGATAATGGTGTAAAATTTGATTTTGAATCCTGCAGTCTTGTAGAAATGGTTTAGCTGAGGAAAAATAGCTGTCCTGATATTGCCTATACATGAGGGGCATTTTCTTTTGGATGCGTTAAGTGTAATGCAGATTAAATCTTTGGTTATTCATAATTTATGTCCTGTACTAGCCTGGTACTACAGTAAATAGGTTTAGTTACTGAATGGTCTGTAGTCTGTACATATTTCACGTGGTACAATCCACTTCAATCTGCTGTACATTGGCAATATTAATGTGCATTGAGCAGCGATGTACTGTGCTGAATAAGTGAATATGGGTTCTTTTCTATTGCATGTTCTTCTAACAGTTGGGAAAATATTGGCAGTGGTTAGTTTTGTACTATTATTCTATCTCTTTTAGAAAGATGGTAACTTGAGTATGTATGGTTGGAACTTAGAGATGCTTGTTTCATTATTTCTATGTTTCAGTATTCCTATAATTAAGGTCAATAAGTGTACAACTAAATTGGTACACGTTCGTTTTAGATCTTTTTATCTGCAAATTTAACATGGATAAGTATGCCATGCACAAGAATTTCCTGAACTATATATTTTTTGGTAATTTCTATTTCTTTTGTCAGCACCTGTACTGTCAGTAAGACTTGGTACGGATATAGAATCTGAAGTTCGTGAGTAACTACAGCTGGTTTGTTTGAGTCTTTGTGCTTCCACAATGCTTGACTACATTACTGATGAGTTCTTTCCAGTTACTGCTGCAACATGTTTAATGCTGGGTACTTATAATCCCGAACTGAATCATGCATTTATTACAGTAAGGAAATGCTATTGAGTACAGTAGCATAGTAAACACTGTTGTTTCATTTTGTCGCAGATCAGTTAGTTACTCTTTTGTATCTGTAAGCTTCCTTTCTTTGTACTAGGTTTCTAAATTCATAACATGCTAATGTCTCTTTTAGTGTACATACTTTGTCAGATGTTTGTGTCACATACCTGAATGATTCATGATCAGTAATGTTTGATAATACTGTTCTGCTTATCATTTCTGTCCTCTCATTCAGTTGCAGATAGGAAAGATAACACTGAAGATCAAATGGAACCCACTATTTATGCACCTGATCTCATCAAATTGTTAGAGGAATCTATCCTAACTTTCCGCCTTTTCCTGAAGAAGGACAAGAAAAAGAGTAGTGTCCTTATGAGTGCTCATGGCCACACTGGAAGTTCGATTCAACAAGTGCAATCTTCACTCGATAAGGTAAGTCTTATCCTGTGGGCCAACTGATAATGAATCTCTCTCCTTCATACTGTGTCTGTACGATAGTTCATTTCTGTACTGTCCATATGGTCCCTTCGAAACAGCTTGTAGTAGGACACATCTTTCCTAGCATTTGATTCCATTCACAGTGGTTGCTGAGTGAGCATACCTTGCAAATGTCTTTACTGTGTAATAACATCACCAAAGCAGACTTTGTGCTGTACTCCGTATGTACTCTTCCTTGAATCATGGCATTGTTTCAAAACCTGCAGAAAGAGGCGAAGGTGAAGGAGCTGCTGAAGAAGAAGAAAGGGTGGAAGAGCAAGACCTGGCCAGGCACAATGGAGGAGGTGCAGCTGCTGTTCGCCCTGATCGATATCAAGGTCGTGTCGCGGGTGCTCCGGGTGGGGAAGCTGAGCAAGGAGCAACTGCTGTGGTGCGAGGAGAAGATGAGCAAGGTGGACCTCACTGAGAACCGGCTGCGCCGCGACGGGTCCCCAATCCTCTTCCCCTGTTAGACGACGCAGATGCCTGCCTCCAGGGGCATATGCTGAGACCTCCCTTGCTATTTCGGCATGCCACGGCGGTGGATGCATCATCAGGGTGGCTGGTGGTTGCTGGCTGGGGGCGTAGCTGCTCTTTCCGGCGCTCGTACCATTCCTCCGGCTACCTTATGTACATGCCTTTAGGTTGAATTGAATTGAAATGTCCATACTAAAGTAGGGCTTAAACATTTGCTGCTATGCGTTCATAACTATACAATTTAACATGGGCAACATGCTTCGTTTCACCGGCTACAAGTTTTCTGAAACCCCTTGCGTCAATATTTATTAGGAGGATGCAGTGCAGTGTGCAGCTATATTGGATCTGGACAAAACTCAATCGACACATGCAGAAGCTGTCGTGCTGCGTTGGCTGCTGCAACTTGTAAAGCGGCTTGACGCTCACAGCACTGAGATCTCATCTCTGTCCTTTTTGGTGATCGCTGTACCCTGTGCTTTTGGCCCCGATGATTGCATTGCGTCTGCACGGGCACGGCTGCACTCGCATGCAGATCCAGAGCACTCGTTGGGCACTCCACACTTGTAGCTGCCGTCATGGCTGCTATACGATGCAAGCTCGTCAGGCGTGCGTCCGGCAATGCTGAGAGGCCATGATGCAACTTTAGAACTTGAAGGAGCAGCTGCCACGTCGTCGTCGAGTCTTCCTTTCACGACACGCCGTCAGTCTGTCAGTGTTGAGAGCAAAATTGCTACTGGTGGTTTTTCACTTCTGCTATATGAAGGGGACTTCGATGTCACTTATTCACTTTGTTGGCTTCAACTTACCAGCCAGCCATTTAGCAGTGTTTTTTTCTCGCAACAATCAGCCAGTTAGTCGTATAATCCAACCAACCGAATAGAGCCAATGACATCTCAATGAAGGCGATTGAGCATTAAAGGCATGGCTACTCGCTCCTGTTAGGGGTTAGGACCATCACAACCAGCAGCTTCGCTAGGCAACGTCTCTGATGGTGGGGCATGAAGCTCAGTCCGATACTAGTGCCGTGCAATTCGGCATCGTGCGTGGATCAGCCAAAGTCCATGAGTGCAGCAAATGGAGATGGAGCACTCTTGCTGCTGCTGCTGCTGCTGCTGCGATGGCCATCAATGCAAGGGGTCATCAGTGCGCTTGTGTGCGTGTGTGTGGGCGAACTGAACATTCACTGTGCTTCCTGCAATTTATGTGCCATAAAACCACACTGTGCGGATTTTACGTTTAGATTCCATTTTCACGTACCATGGACCACATTCACACTAGAAAAAAATGCAGTAAGCTACTGATGCAAACAGGAATTTTTTTTGTTTTCCCGGCGGGCTTAACAGTTGTACTTTGATGGAAGAAAAACAAACAAACTTTATTATCAATTAGGAAAAAATACAGCGAAAGGAAGCATTAGTGACGACGACGATGAATCTGGCAATACCAATTCCATACGCCAGTGTCAAGTCCATGAGTTCTTGCTAGTACTACTGTATCCAAGCAAAATATGTGGTGCAAACCATAACCTTCATGAAAACTCGTGTAAACCACGGCAAAAAAGCCGTATAAATTAAAAAAAATCACACATGTAGATGATATGATGATACATAACCTTGTAAAATATCTTATTCAAATTCGACTTTGTTTGTGAGATATAAAAATAATAAATTTCAAGTCAGAAAGCTACGATTTGTTAGAAATTTGTTATTTTTATATCTCACAAATAAAGTCGAGTTTGAACAAGATATTTTACAATATTATGTATCATCATACAATCTATATGTGTGATTTTTTTGTTGAATTTAGATAACTTTTTTATCGTGGTTTACACGGGTTTTCACGAAGGATGCACCACATATTTTTCCATGTATCCAGCTCCAGGATTCAGAGTTTTGGCTCGTCTATTATAACCAGAGCAGCACGATAGGTCTACTGCTGCTTACCTGCAGGTAGCCTGCGCGCAGATTGGAAAGGAAAAACGAGAGAGAACCGAACCGAGGAGACTTTTCTCACATATCCTCTCACACTATCCAGGATCAACGAGTTTATTGTTGACGGCGATAGCATCTTCCACGTCCCCAATCCAACAGCATCTGCCAACGTCCACGTTCAACGACCTCTCACTGGAATTCCTATTCCTCTGTGCAACGCTAGCCTTCCTCCTGCGCCCGTCATTTTCTTCAGGGAAGGTGCAGGTAGCTGTGCAGAGTAACTGATGCTGATGTGGCCTCTCTCTCTCTCTCTCTCTCTCTCTCAAGCCTTTGCCATTTTGCACTCAACAAAAAAAGGCTTTTTTGCCATCCATTGGAATAGGATGCAAGAGCGAGTGAATGCCTCAGTGGCAGCACATGGTGAAGGCAACAGCTGCATCCTACATATGGTGCGTTCAATGCAGCTATGCAGCCTCTGGATGGAATAGTAGGAATCTGAATCTGCATCGAGTGAGAGTCCTTGATTACTAGCTGCAGAAAGAACAGTTTTATTCCAGTGCAGACAAACAGGTAGGTCATTTGGTTTAAGAGGGTGGTTTAGGTAGGTCATCATGCACCGTACCGTACCTACAGGCATGGGAAAAACTGTCAGCCAAACATGGGCTGCCCTGCATCCTGGAAATGTGTCACTGCTTACAGATGCAGATCATGCAACAAACGGAGTGGATAAATACTAATGCTACCAATACAGTAGTAGTCCTACCTAGCATTGGCATTGGGATCTTGATCCTTGCGGCCGTACCATGAGCCTGGACTCTTTTGCCAGTGAAGTGAGTTCTAGTGATTAGTAGTGACTAGCGAGTGAGCTGTGTGTCCCAAATGCATGTACATATCCCATCTATACATGTACATATCCCATCTTGCACTTGGCACTTCCAGTTGCTGTCTAGTACAACAACATAGCTGAAACATGCAGATCCACCCATTACTCTCTGGCTCCCTTCACTTGGAATTTTCTTCTTGCAAGTACTACCACCCTTGAAGAGTTATCATAAACCCATGCAGCTGCAACATGCAAATCAGCAAATGCAAGCCTGGGTTCCTGAGGAAGCTCTCAATTTCTTCCTTATAAAAGTTTCATGTCAGCTTTTTGTTTCTCGCAGACGACGGAGGAGTTTGCAGTGCAAGTGTATAGTCCTTCTCTGTCCATAAAAAACGTTGTTTTTTTACTTTTATACTTCCTATTTGATCAATCATCTTATTTAATTTTTTATTCAAATAAAAAGATAAATAGGATAAAATAAGTCATTATAAAATGAATAATATTTATATAAATTTTTGAATAAGATGAACGGTTAAATAGGAAGTTTAAAAGTTAAATATAACGGTCCTTTTAGGAAGGAGGAAGGTAAAATGTTGCCGGAAAGAACTGCACTTGTATTTTCTTGTTCACAACAAACAGGAAATGACAAAGGCTGTTTGGAAAAGGTGAGAGTGCAATGCTTGAATGGATGAGCAATTGACCAGACTGAATCCTCACTGCTCAGTTCAGTGTAGCAGCTGTTCAGCCATTTCTCCTTTGCCTTTTTTCTCCCCCGGCGGTGGCCCCACACGGCACTGATGAAAAGAGCACAAGCTGAGATTCTTGCTGTATCCCAAGCGCTGGGCAGTTGATTAAGGTTAGGCCTGTACTATGGATCTATACTGGGCTACTGGCAGCAGTAAACTACGACAAAAATGACCATGCTTGCCAATCATTCGTGTCTTCTTCTGACTTTATTTTCACTTGATGCAGTGTCTTGTTCTGATTGATGTGACAATTATAAAAACGGGGCCCTGGTGTGACTGTCATTTGGCATGTCTTGGGGACTGTCAACCCCTTTGCAGCAGCTGCTGCAGGCATCCGATGAGGGAGTAGTAGAGGTTTCAGCTTGTTTTCTTTGCAGTGGGAGATTGTTAGATATATAGTTTGTATATATCCTAAAAAGTTCTAGTTCTATGTAATTAGGGAGTCCTAGTTCTATGTAATTATGTTTACTTCTACTTCAAGTCATGTATGACTATATATATAAAGCCACCCAGTCCCTAAGGATATGAGGTGTTCCACTATCTTTTTACATGGCGTGAAGAATGCCTTTCTTCATGGTCATCTCGATGAGACGGTCTACTGTCAGCAGCCGCCCGGTTTCGTTGATCCCTCGGCGCCTCATTACGTGTGTCTGCTGCAAAAGTCGGTGTATGGCCTGAAGCAGGCTCCCCGTGCTTGGCACCAGCGCTTCGCCGCGCATCTTCGCACACTCTGCCTCCGATATATCTCTCTTTATTTATAAAGAGACTGATGGTGTCGTCCTACCTGCTACTCTATGTCGACGACATCATCCTGACAGCCTCGTTTTCAGCACTCCGTACTCACATCACAGAGCGTCTGCGCTCTGAGTTTGCGATAACCGACCTCGGCGAGCTCCACCACTTCCTCGGCATCTCCGTCACGCGCTCCTCCGACGGCATGTTCCTATCTCAGCGTCAGTACGACTGCCGAGTTGCTCCAGCGCGCTGGCATGGCAGAGTGCCACCCTACGTCGACACCAATGGACTCCAAGGCCAAGCTGTCTACCTCTGATGGTGCTCCTGTCGTCGATCCGTCTGAGTATCGCCGCCTCGCTGGTGCTCTCCAGTACTTGACTTTGACTCGATCGAATCTGGCTTATGCTGTTCAGCAGGCGTGCCTCTTCATGTATGATCCCCACGAGCCGCATCTCGCGCTGGTCAAGCGGATTCTTCGGTATGTCAAGGGCACCCTCTCCACCCGGCTTCACATTGGGACCGGCCCTGTCCAGTCCATCACCGCGTATTCCGACGCTGACTGGGCCGGGTGTCCTGATTCTCGGCGTTCTACTTCTGGCTACTGCGTCTTTCTCGGCGACAACCTGGTGTCATGGTCCTCCAAGCGGCAGTCTATAGTTTCTCGCTCCAGTGCTGAAGCAGAATACCGCGTTGTTGCCCACACCGTCGCCGAGTGCTGCTGGGTGCACCAGTTGCTTCAGGAGTTGCATCTGCCGCTATCCTCTGCCACTGTTGTCTTCTGCGACAACGTCAATGTTGTGTATATGACAGCTAACCCTATCCATCACCGACGGACCAAGCACATTGAGATCGACACTCACTTCGTCCGCGAGAAAGTTACGCTTGGTGAATTTCGCGTGCTACATGTGCCATCCTCCCATCAGTTCGCTGACATCATGACTAAGGGCCTGCCTGTACAGTTGTTTACTGAGTTTAGGTCCAGTCTATGCGTTCGAGATACTCCCGCTTCGACTGCGGGGGGATGTTAGATATATAGTTTCTATATATCCTAGGGAGCCCTAATCCTATGTAATTAGGGAGTCTTAGTCCTATATAATTATGTTTACTTATACTCCAAGTCATGTATGACTATATATATAAAGCCACCCAACCCCGAAGGATATGAGGTGTTCCGCTATCTTTCTACAGAGATGGCCAGGTGGGCACAAGGATAAAAATTGCTTCTAGTACTTATGGAAAGATCTTGTTTGTCTTGTTTTAACATGTGCAATTCAGTAATCTGCATTCTTGCCTTTTAATTGCCATTTTCAGTTCCGGAACTGCATGCAGACAAAAGTTCTGACGAGTTAACATAAGCTCATCAAAATTGTGTTTGGACACTTTACCATTAGGAAGTGCTCAATTGTGCATTTAATATGATTGTTTTTGCCTTTTGCCACTACCAAGTGATATTTCAACAAAAAGGTCATGTTAACAGTTTACTGAATGATTGGTTTGTTCGATAGAGGAAGAATCAGGTTCGATCCCAATGGAGTGGAAGTGGAAATAAATTATTTTTCCCTAGCAAACCACTGTCTGTCCAAATAAAGATGGCATAACGAGCTGGTGGTTTCTCATCCAGCGGGCTAGGGTTTTGCCACAAGTAGACGTGCTATGGGCGAGTACGAAGCAGCTAAGCTCAAGATAAAGGCCTGAGCAAAAGGTGTCTAGAAAAAAAATTGAGGAGCATGCTCGAATCTTTCAACGTCTTTTGCTTTTATCATCTCTGAGAGAGAGAAACAGAGAGACAGAGATAGAGGTGGAGGTTAACAAACCGTGCTTTATCTTTTCGAAAATTCCCATGCATGCCCCTCTCCGTCCATACAAGATGTCCTTTTCAGACCTGCTTTGTTCTGCCGTCCTCTCCTTACTTGTCAAAACACTGATAATCTGCCATTTGCTGGCCAAATCAGCATTTGTTACTACTTGGATAAGTATTTAAGGATGCTGCTATAGTTCCTCCAACAGATAACTCTCTTTCGCAAAACAAAAAAAAAAAAACAAAAAAAAAAAACCACAGATAACTCAACAGAAACATACTAAAAAGTTAGGTTCTTTCCAGCGTCTACTTCAAGTTTCATCCCAGCTAACCTCCATTCGACGAATGTTAACACCGCTCTTAGTGCTTTGAACTACCTCCCATCCACATTATTGTTAAGATATGACCAATACATATAAAATCCTAGTACCAGTAAGTCATACAATACAGGTGTACTTAATCAACTCATCCTGTGACGCTGCTTTGTGCAGACGTTAGACACGTTTGCACAAAGAAGAAAAGAGAAGAGGATAAAAAAAGAAATTAGTAGACGGAAGGAAAGGCTACAATATGATTCCTCTCGCTTCGTCAATCCTAGCCACCACATGGTGCAGCAAGGCATCTGACGAACCTTCATCTGAATTGAGCAAGACCTTAAAAGATCGAGGGGCATCTATTCTCCTGATCCTTTTTGTGACCTTTTGCTTGCATTCTTCCTCTTCAGCTGAAAGAAGAAAACACCTAGTCCCCTTGTAGTTGTGGGGTACTCCCTCCGTCCCTAAAAAGGATGTCGTTCTCGCTTCCCGAGAAACAACTGCCAGTAATTTTTATAAATAATAAATATTATCGATTAATATCATAATTAGTATCATCGAAAAGATCTTTAGATCGTTTTTTAATAAATTTATTTGGAGATACAAATTGAGTCAAACTTGTGACATGAACACTCAAAATGACTTCCTTTTTGAGACGGACGGTGTAGGCCATAAATAACTTGTGCTTGTGCATGTCTGCCAGCACGGTGAAGCAACACAGTGACCCAGGGAGATAAGTGACGGTTCATATGATTGCTGATCACATTCTTCTCTTGATCCAAGACCTGTTTGCTCAAGGAAGAATGTGATCAGACGTCTACATTGTAGTACTATGTAATTTTTTTGAAACTTTTTTTTTCCTCCCTCACCTGTTTCAAAAGCGTTTCTTGGTGCAAGTGCAACTAACTTAATTGTCCCCCAGTCCCCGAAGCACATGAGATTTGTGTGAAGCGTCTAGAGCGGCATGCATGAAGGTCACGCATAACGGACGGATGACCAAACTGAATTAAGAAAATTGTGCAAAAAAAAGAAAAGAAAAGAAAGAATTGAGCTAAACATTGAATAAAAAAAGGGCTTTTGTTTGGATGCGAAGGATTGAGTGAAGAAGCGAGAGATTCTATGTCGTTGGAGGGTTGGAGTGGCATATGGACCAACAAAATATAAATAGCGTGTCAAAGTTTTGGTAAATAGTGTGTCAAGTTTTCAGAACCTTTTTTGACTTTCTCCGAACGGTCCAAGATTGGCTGTTACGGCCACACCTAATCTTCTTATCATCTAGCGTAAGAGCATTGTCGTATATACGTATTGCATAAAGTAACAAAATAAAGGGATTTTAAATCTGACAAACACAAGGATGCTCCTTTGCATAGAGAGAAAGAGAAGTAGAGAGTTGTTAAAGGAAACAAATTCTCAATAAAAATTATGATGCAAAACAATTTCTCAAAACAATTTCCATATAGCTAATAATTACTAGCTGCCAAAAAATATCTAATGTTGATCTTTCAGAAAAATAACTAATGTTTTACCGTGCATTTTGTCTTACGTACCACAATGACACTGTAAAGTTTGGAGTCCAGCTAACAAGTCAGTTAATGTCTTACCCGTTATTTAGCTAACAATTAGTTATTAGTTGATTTTTTCTAGCTAACACAATTAATAATTACATAGCTGGATTTAAACAGGCTGTTGTTGTCAGGAATGTGCTGTAGGGTCCAATTTTCACGGAGAAAATAAATAATGGCCAAATTTGGAGTTTGCAAGCTGTTGCTGCCACCACGGTTGGAGCTGTATCATGGATTGTTAAGTGAATGCCAATTTGCAGCAGCAACAAAGTGTATGCCTGTTTTGAGGATTGTTTTCAGAACATATAATTTCTTTGTGATGTCTGAACCTGAATGTAGTCGACGGATTTCTTCGTTTTGTTTCATTTCGTTTCATGTTGCGTTCATACTCAACTGCTTCTTGTAATTACAAAGGTTTCCTCACTTTGTTCTTGCCTGCAGACGTAGATGACATTCAATACTTGCTGAGCTTCATGACCTCAGGCTGCCATGTCAAGAAGCGGATTGAAGGTATTTTTGATTATCTTACTAAATGTTTGTGCTTTTATTTTTCATCCATTTAGTCCATATTACAGGGTTGTTTGGGGAGAGCAAATATGAGAACCTATGATGGCTAGAACAGTGGTTGGCCTTAGTGTACGAATATCCAATTTTCTGGACAATTCAATTTATCCTTTTGATTCACCAGGTGAACAGCTATGATGGGTACCAGTTCTCACGCACATTCTCAAGAACATGTGTTCATGTGCATCAGCAAACATTCAAGTTCCCTCCTCATGCCAAGATATCGTTGCTAAATTGTTACCTTGCTGCTTGCTTGAAGTATTCACCGATGACGACATAGTCCCAAACACTTTTCGGGCCTCAATAGGCTCTCAAGGATTGTTTGAAGTAATTATCTGCAAAGACCTTGAAGCTTCCCTCCTTGTTGTAGTTGATAATTGTATCATTACATTTAAATCAACCGCTTGCGTGATCCCACATTGTAATCAAGAACTCAGTTATCCATGTGCATCTTTGTTTTTTTAAGTTCTTTTAAGGGATCATGTGATAAGTTGTTCTCGTTGCAATGCATGGATATTTATCTAGATATTGTTTTTGTTCTACTTTATTTTTTAGGTTAAATTTAATTTCACAGCATTGTTATTTTATCGTACGATCAGTATGCTTTTAGTATAAAATTTTAGCTGTCCAGTAGCAACGCACGGGCACGCTACTTAGTGATACTATAAAGTTTGGAGTCCAGCTAACAAGTCAGTTAATATCTTACCTGTTATTTAGCTAACAATTAGTTATTAGTTGATTTTTTCTAGCTAACACAATTAATAATTACATAGCTGGATTTAAACAGGCTCTTGTTGTCAGGAATGTGCTGTAGGGTCCAATTTTCACGGAGAAAATGAATAAGTGAAGAGGGGTATATTAGGAAACACCACCTACAAATAAAAGAAATGTAGGTCCGTGTCCGAAATATGCCGATATCAATTTAGATGGAAAAACTAAAAAATCTATATAACGACAAGTCGCGCTCTAGGGCGAGTGCACCTGCGCCCACACTCTCCCTCTCTTCTTCTTCGTCTCCGACGGGCTTTGAAAGAGGTCAGAGAAGTGCGAAAGATAGGTAGGCTCAACGGTGGAGACAGGAGAGATGGCGGGCGACGAGGTAGAGGTGACAATGATGTTGTCAGAGTGGGAGGCGGAGAAGGCAGTCAGGACGGAGTTAGGGCGAGGAGTGACCATGACCATGACGGTGACAGAAGGGGAGGTAGAAAGTCGATGCGAGTGTGATAGGGTGTCGTCGGATTTCCGCGACCGCGACCGAGGAGCTCGGATGAGCTACCATACCATGGCGGGACGGTGGGTAGCGGCGGCAACACACCGTGGTGGAACCACCGGTGGCAATGGCCACGGCGACGGCGACGGCGACGGCGACGGCGAAGTGACAAAATGCAGAGGCCAATTTTCATGGAAAAAAATAATGAGGTATTATTGAGAGGAAAATACTACTGCTAACAAAGAAATGTAGGGCCGCGCCTGAATTAAGTTTTGCGTAGCATCTGACTCATAGCCTAGAGTTTCCATTGCTCTCTCCACCCCAATCTCTCTCTCGTCGCCGGTGATTTCTCCTGTCCTCTCCTGTGAAGCCTTTTGACCGTTGTAGCCTCTCTCTCCCCTTCCGTTTCCCTGCCAGTCCACTCTCTCTCTCTCTCTCTCTCTCTCTCTCTCTCCTCCCCATATGCAGACTGCACAAAGCCCCTTCGTCTTCCACTCCTCGTTCTTGTTCACATAGCAGCAGCCTCCCGGAAAAGAGAAGGCCGTCTCCCTCACTCTCTGTCTCTCAGGTATGCCTCCGATTCTTATTCTAATGCGAATGCATACACGCAGCTCGCGCGAATCGCACCTTTCGTTCTGTTAAATTAATGTTGGCAATCGATGCGGCCGGGGTGAGAAATCTGTGGGGCCAAAGCGGGTAGAGAGAGAAAGGGCGAGAGGTGGAAGGAATGGATTCGTTCTTGTGGCAGCTAGCTAGCCGCTCCTGATCTTTAGAATTCCGCGCGTCCTTTTGAGCGCTTCAAGAACGTGTATGCCGTCCCTGGTTTCTCTCCTCGGTACGCCCTCCCTCTGTTTTTATGTTCCGTTCCTCGTCGCCTTTGCTTCCTCCGCACTTCACAATGACTCCTGCTCGTTCCTGCCCACTCGGCCTCCGTTCTCCTTTTCTTCTCTGCATTTTTCTTGTCGCCGTTCGATCTTTGATGTGGCAATTGGCGAGAGGGGAATTGTTCACGGTTCTTGCTGCAGCAGTGTTTGATGTTTATGTTTTTTTTCCGTCTCCTCCTGATTTTTCCTCCCATCTCCTTCACCTGGTTCCTCGTACCTTTGGTGTTCGTCAGGATTGTGCTGTGGTTTTTCAGATTGTTGTGAAATTAGTCTTTTCAATCAACACATCCTTGTTTTCGGTGTTTATTCCACGATTTTTAGCATGGACTGTGTAATGTGTTCAGAGCTGAGATCATGGTTTAACCTCTTGGCATACAATGGGCCCTTCTTTTGATCTGTTAAAAGATAAAAAATTTCACTGCGAACAGGAGTTTTGTAGAGACTCCCGTTCCACTCCGATTTTCTTGTCAGGCTACCAAGAGAAACTGAACAATGGATTCCTAACAGTTTCCTTTCTCTGAAGCAGTTTCGTTTCCCTGAGCTACCAAGAGTCCGTGACCTCTCTCTCTCAATGTGCAAAGAGACAAAAGTTATTATTAGCTATAAATCATCACCAGAGTTTTGTTTTTTACCTGCCGTTTCGTATGTTTCTATGTTTTTATTTTACTGTTGCCAACTGCATAGACAACTGAATACGACTACTCCATCCAGGTCCACCTGTTTGTACAGTGTTCGAGGCTTACAATCATGCTCTAGTTTTTACTGTTAAAATCTTCAGCGGCTGATCCCTGATTTCACCTATATGACATCTTTTTATTGCCTTTCGTGTCTGTCTATAGTTTAAAGACGTTAATCATGGTATTATTTGTGCTAATCTCCCTGAAACAAATGTGGCATTGTACTAGCACTGCTAGTTTTCAAGGCGCTGTCCTCACCCTGTATCATCTTGCAGTGTCCTGAACTGAATTTAGTTTATTTGTCGAGTCCGTTTACTGTGACCATCATTATGCAAGTAGCAGAAGGTAGGCCCCTTCATCACTTGCTGGACCAAGGATGATATTCTTCACTTTCATGTTTCCTTAGTCCTCTTTTAGGAGAAAAAAGAACTTGGTTGCTACTGAACAAATGTGTAGTGCAGTGTAGGGCATGTTGCAGTGGGTCATTTCATTTGCAAAGGATCATCTTTCTGATGTTTTGTATCTCTCCTTCCACTTTTGGGAATGATAGTTTCAGGGCTTGATAAGTGGTCAAATAGATGAGCTTCATCTTCCCATGGTTTTTGACTCGCACATGGATAATAACCTATGCTTGAGTTCCCTGTTGATACATGTAGTAAGCTTGTTGTATATGATCATTCCGCATCATTGCTGTTGTTTCTGAACTCTCTGAAACTTGCCAAATTGTAGGATTGTGGTCCAGGTTATCTCCCCACTCATTGGCTTCAGCAGCAGTGTTCTCGCTGGCAACAAGCAACCATTCTACAGTTTTAGGTAATTTCCACAGTGATGCATGAAGCAGCACCTAGATTCCTGAAGCTGAAACTTTTCTGTAACAAATTTTGTCAGTTTTCTCCCTACGTTCAAAGCTCAGAGATTATGATACAAGCATGACTGGTCCTTGAACACTATACAAGGCTTTGGAAAGATGGGATGTGCTGCTTCCAGGTTAGAAGATGAGGAGGCTGTCAAAATGTGCCGGGACAGAAGGGACTTCATCAAGCAGGCACTGGAGCAACGCAACCGATTTGCATCTTCTCACATTGCTTACATTGAGTCCCTGAAACGTGTTTCAATGGCTCTCCAACGGTTCGTTGCCGGAGATGAACACCATGAGCTCATCTTCGACACATTCATCTCTCCTGTCAAGCAACAGAAGCCAGAGATGCTTGGTCTGCCTTATGGTTCATATGAGAAGAGAACCATTCATGTCTCAAGATACCTGAGATCAGGGCCTAACCCATCAGTGTCAGTTGAGGAGCACCCACGACCGGTGGAAACAGTCCGTGTCGAGTCACATTACCCTATGAACAATGACAGTGGCATGGATAGGTTCTTACCAACACACTCCTCACCGGTGAGATCGTCTTCATACTACCCACCACCTTATAACAGGCCAAGCTACCCACCTCCATCGCCCCAGGAACCAGTTAGGAGTTCTTCCTATTACATGCCTTATGGCAGGCCAAGCTATGCACCTCCATCACCCCAGGAGGCAATGAGGACTTCTTATTATGCATCTTATGACAGATCAAGCTACCCACCACCATCACCCCAGGAGCCACAGAGGAGTTCTTATCACATGTCATATGACAGGCCCAGCTATCCACCTCTGTCACCCCAGGAGCAGGAATCATCACCGTGGGACTTCTTCTGGAACCCATTCTCATCACTGGACAGCTTTGCATATCCCCGCCCTCGCAGTAGCTATGACAATGTAGTCACTGATGATGAACTCGCGAGGTTACAACGGGTACGAGAGGAGGAAGGAATCCCAGAACTTGAAGAGGAAGATGATGAGTGTCAAGAGCATGTACAAATGCACAGAAAAGAGGAAAAAGAACAGCATGACAATGTGGATGATGATGATGATGATGAAGACGACGAGGAAGATGATGAGGAGGAATGTGCACATTCAGATGAGTGCATGGTTTCTAACGAGGGCAGCTTGCTCCGTGAATTTTTCTGCCAACATGAAGCAAGAAACAAAGGGATTTGAATCCAAAGGTATTCAGTGTACCGAAGCACCAGAACCTCCCAAGACAGTAGAACTTGAGATAAAGGCAAACAAGAAAGAACTGATGAGAACCAGAGTATCAAATGCAGAAGAAACTCCTGGTTTCACAGTATATCTGAATCGAAGGCCAGCAAGCTTGGTTGAGGCCATGAAGGATATTGACTGTCAGTTCTCGGGGATATGTGACGATGCTCGGGAAATCTCAGTAATGTTGGAGGCAAGTAGAGCTCAGTACACAACCTCAAGTGACCTTTCCGGTACTGCTTTTACGATCCAATACTGAAATTACTTTAAAGATTCAGATTTGTTGCTTACTGAACAATAGCTTGTCAATTATATATTGCAGCAAAGATGCTGAAACCAGTTGCACTTCTGCGCTCTGCGTCATCGCGTTCATCATCTTCTCGTTTCCTTCTTGCTCCCTCTAGCTCAATAGATGATCTCTATGACAATGAGACTAGCAGCTGTTACTCTGAAGAATCTTGTAGCACCATGTCTGGAAGTCACCACTCTACCTTAGATAGACTCTATACATGGGAGAAGAAATTATACAAAGAAGTAAAGGTAAGATCTTTGTCAGGAACTTACACCAGTAGACATGCAATGGAAAGCCATAACTGTTTTGGTCACTTGCAGGCAGGTGAGCGGTTAAGAATCGAGTATGAGAAGAGGTTGACACATTTGAGGAACCAAGATGTGAAAGGCGAAGAACCTTCCTCTGTTGATAAGACTTGCGCAGCATTGAGAAGCTTGCATACTCGGCTGAAGGTGTCAATACACACGGTTCAGTCAATAACAAGGAGGATTGAAATTCTAAGGGATGAGGAGCTGCATCCTCAGCTTATGGAGTTGATTCAAGGGTATGGTTCTGTTCACCCTAGGGATTCTGCAAATGAGAACTTTCTACATACCATTACCACTTGCAAATGACTCAATTTGTTTTCTTAGAGCCACATAAGTTACAAATAAAATGTTAATTGTTGAAAAATGTCCATAATCAAGACTAAATAGTAAATACAGCCAGTTAAGAGTGCCCAACTTCTGTTACTTGAAGTTTACTAGCGTTGCCGTTTAAGTCTTCAGCTAATGTAAACGAACAGCTTGTGATCTGGAGGAATGTGCTTTTTTAAGAACAGATAAATGACAAAAATGAACAACCCATCTGCGTATTGACCAACCGGTGAAATGCTAGAACAATCTTAAGGCTTATTATAAATGAATCAAGTAGTTTGGGGGCAGTGTATATAACAATAATCATTTAACTTTTAGCATTTTACAATATATATATATATATATATATATATATATTATATTTTTGCGTGGAAGCTCTAAAACCCTTTCTGAGAGTGTAAACTGAAAGCAGAAACACACCATAAGATTAAAATATCAAAAGGAGGGCAATATTAAATAAACTCATTGCTGACAGGCCTGCATTGCAAAATCAAACTTCTTCACTTGTGTAGCAGAACACTACAAGGTCTAGAAGTCTAACAGAAGAATTTGCCATTAGCATAATTCAGTCACACAAAATGAAACATAACTAGAGGCAACAAAATTAAGGGCTGCAGTTTGACCAAACTGTGTCTACTCATGCATCAACCAATCATAACTCTATAAGCCTACATAACCACAACTGGAACTGACCTTGTGTTTTGCAGGCTATCACGGATGTGGCGTGCCATGGCTGAACGCCACAAAGCTCAGAAGCGAACCATCGAGGACGCCAAACTTCTCTTCCTCCAGCACCACCCCTCGGCTGCCACTGCCATCTCCCTTGGTCCGCCAGAGGCTCCAACTCCCCCTCCGGCTGCCTTGGCATTGGAATCCGAGATCCAGGCCTGGCGAGGAGCCCTGGAGACCTGGTTGTTTGCACAGCGTGCCTATGCGCGCGCACTAGCGGCGTGGGCACGACGATGCCTCGGCATCAGCAGCGCGGCGCGGCCCAGCCGCTCCCTGCCGCCGGCGTTCCTAGCGTGCATGGAGTGGGGGCTCGCGGTTGACGCGGCCACTGAGGCACGAGTGATAGACGGCTTGGACTTCTTTGTCGCCGGCGTCGGGTCAGTGTGCTCGGGCGCGGCCACTGGGATGGAGGGCATGGCTGGGCGGGTGCTGTGTGCTGGCATGGCGGCGGTCACCGGCGCCATGGCGGAGTTCGCGGCGGCGTCTGCGGACAGCTATGACGCAGCTGTCACGGCTGTGATCACCGCGCCGCGTGCGCCGGAGCGCGGGAAAGAGAACAACGGCATGGAACAACTGCAACGCTAGGAAAATGCTGCGGCGGCGGTTGCTTTGTTAGTTGATTATTGACACCATGACATAGAGTGGCTCATCTTGTGTTAACGATGAGTAGGAGATGAAATTAAGCATGCAGTTACATATGGTAGTCTTGTGATTGATAAGAATGCTATTGCAAGGCTATCTGTTCTTGCTAGTGATTGCTTATAGGTTCAGTACTTGTGGTATTACCCTAAGGAGAATGCGAGCAGTGTTTATACAATTTTCAGCTCATTGGCTGATCACAAATTAAAGAGAAGATAATGCAAAACGAAAAGAAACAAATAAAAGCACCGTTCTAAAATCAGAGCCAAAAGCAATGAGAAAACAAGACTTCGCTGGTGGCCAGTTTATGAGGGGGAGACTTCCAAAAAATTGGTTGGGACATTATGAACAGCATCAGCCTTTCCCCCTTTATAAAAGGAGGTAAATGCAGAGCTGAAGAGAATACACAACACTCTCCTCCTCTATAAAAGGAGGTGATGCAGAGCTAAAGAGGATACACAACATATATGTAGATGTACATCTATAGAATCGATACAAAGAAATAAAGTGCCTGTATGTGCCTGTTCTTGTGTGCAATGAACTGCTTTCTCAACATGTTTAAGCTCTTCCACACAGAACTTCTATAAGAGCTAGAAATAACAAGGTGAGAATCAGTTCTTCCACACAGACATGAAGGTGGATGAAATCCCCAAATGGTGGGTGTGTGGTGTGTGTGTAGGGTGGGGGGGGGGGGGGGGTGGCGGGGGGCGCAAATTACCATTACAGATTTATCAGCAACAAGATGTGTTAGATTAGTGAAAAAGTAGTAGACTTATACCAGTACAATTTGTAATAACGGAACCATTAGTCTCGTAGAAGCTAAAATTGGTGCTACAATAGAAAGGGCATCTCAGGTCTCAAATAAACAAAACGAGAGAGAGAGAGAGAGAGAGAGAGAGAGAGAGAGAGAGGATTAGAAAATTCATCAAACACATAATTAAACAAATCATGAGTTGTAAGCATCAACATGCAGTAGAGGCCTAGCAGATAATGCTCAAGGCCTAGAACACAATACACACACAACCACAACATATATAATCCAAACGGATGAATATTCACCCTTAATGATTAAAGTATGGCCGCAAAATTAAGCACCTATAGTTGGAGTTGCAAAATGAATTAACCCTTTTGCCGTGGCCACCAAAGTAGTCAAAGATGGACCAGTCTCCAGAACAACACCTATGTTTCCATAAAAGACCCTGTACTTCTCCACTTTGGATGGCGTCATTTCTATTTTGGTTAGTGCTTCCATCATCCCCCCTTGTCTCAATATAGTGGCGTAGTGAGGACATAATTTCACAATCGAAATCACCATCTCCACTATGACCCTTCTCATCCTAGGGTTTTCAGGATTTGGTTTCCGGTTGGAGTTGAGTGCACCCACTAGCTTCTGAACAAGCTCTGATTGGCTGGTTAGCAGCTGTAGCTGATTATGTATAGATGGTTCCGGGATCATGTCACAGATTTCTGATGCAAGGCCGATTAGGACCTCCAAGTTTTTTCCCTCCTCAAACATTATATTTTCCATCACCTGCTTGAATGGCGGTGTGATAGCAATGTTAGGCAATATCACGACTATTTCAAGATTCATTAAATGTCAGAAGGAAAAAAATGATATCAAATACTATATTGCAAACACCATAATTTTTATATGAGCGTTCATGTTTTAAAATTTTTACATTACTAAACTCCAGTGTTAAGTTCCACTATGCCATATGCTTCAAGTTTTAAACCAGTAACTTCAATGATAAGAATAATGAACATGCCAAAACTATTTCTCTTAGTAGCTATATATAGAGGGACTCACCATTGGGAAGGCAGATGACAGGTGATCGCCTACATCTTGATGGCACAGTTTATCTTTGGCATGCGCACAGATATTCTGGAGTAGACTTGCCGCAACATATCTGTAATCTTTACACAGCATGTTCTTAAGATCCTTGATAAGTTCATATCCTGGTTCCTCCAAGATAACCAAGCAATTTGCAGGGCTCTCTATTGTAAGGTTTGCAAGTGCTTCCCCTGCGGCCATTCGCAGGGACTGATGATCATCATAAGCATTGCCTGCTCCATCCTTCCCAATAAATGCATGCATGAGTTTGCTAATAGTCACCTTCCAACCCCCAATCTCTTTCCTTCCGTCCTCATCCAAGGCCAGCTTGGCTAAGACATCAATCACCAGTTTCATTATTTCAGGGCTACTGCGCCTGTCCTCTAAGACACATTCGAGGTTGTTCAGTAAAAAGAAATTGTTGCAAAGCATTTGCCGAAGTTCCATCCCAATGTTCTCCCCGGTGCTTGCAAGCCTTCTAACAAAATTTAGCGATGCACATATCACCGCACGCTGCTGCTCATCGTTGCTACTTTCGCTGTCGGTTGTGTAGCTTATGAGGCCTATAATCTTGGAAATGAGGTACATGGCTCTGGCAATTTCTGCACAATTGTCAGGATCATGAGCAAGCTTCTCTAGAATTGACATGCCTAGTATGGGGACTAAGTCCTGATGAGTCATGGGCAGCTCCTCCAGAACAGACCACTTATCTTTCATCCACTGCCAACACTGACATATCCCAATGCATCCTCCATTATTATCTCGTGCATGCCCCAGTTCTTCATCTGTAGGGTGGCTACCTGCATTTCCTCGACTACCAGAAGTTGTTTGCCCTGAAGTTTCTTGATCTAGCTGCTGATCATTAGCTACAACTCTCTTTCCATTGACGCTAGAAACATCAGGCAATTTATCTGGTTGATGATCATCATCAAGGAGCGAACACACCACCTTCAGCGTGCCCGGGATATCAGCAACCGTAATGTTGTCAGCGAGGTTGGCGATAATCCTTGCGGCAGTTAGCCGGATATCTCTGTGTCTTTCATCTGCCCAGTCGAGCATGGCAATCAACGTGGGAAGTGTTTTCTTGGATCTGATGATTTTTGATCTCATCTCTTCACTGGAATCGGCTCCCCAGCTTTCATGTAGGAGGTTGTCAAGAAGGATAACACCAGCTAGCTGTGTTTCTCTTAAATTGGAGCTTAGGGACTCTTCGGCGAAGCTAGCGAGGCTCACCGTTTTTCTTGCAGCAAACAAGCCAGTTTCCATGCATGTGGAGTAGGCGGACTCGTAGTACAGATCGATGGCTTTTACTCCCTGCTGACCTCTGTGTTTTGACTGGCAGACAAGCATTCTGCGCGGGACGAAGGAGAAGAGCCCGAGGATGCTTGCTGTGATGTAGAAACAACCTTGGCATATAGACAGCACGTAGAAAACTTCAATCGCTGGCACCAAGTTTGGTGCTGGCTTGGGATAATCATGCTGCAGGTTGTAAACTCGCGAAGACGAGAGCATGACCTCAAGGACAGCGGCCGGAATCTGCAGATTCTCAACCAGTAGCACAGCGAGTACAGATATAATGGATGCAATGAGAGAGAATTGTAGACCCCAAACATTACCGATCATCAGTGGGATACCTACTGTCAGATACCAAAGGAACAACAGGTGCAGGGTCACGTCGATCCAGCGGCCATTAACCAGACTACAATTTTGTGCTGCCGGAGTCTGTAGGCTGCCAAGTGATAGTACCATTGCTGTGAATGATATGATGAAACCATTGGGGTCTACTACTTCACCGTGAATTTCCAATGCATACGGCCGCACAAGCAGCATCGAACCATAAACCAGGCTGGCGGCTGAAATCAGTTTGGCCAAAGATAGTAGACTGCGTCCCCAAGAAGTGCTTGCTAGGTTGGCAATTATTGGGGGCCTAAAAATAAGCAGCAACGCTGCTGCCACCATTGTTAGTAGCTCTGCTGACACTATGGCAAGGTCAAATGCGTGCGTCTGATAGTAATCGTAAACTGGGCCTATTCTATATAACATAAGCACGGGAGCGATATTCATGAGATCAGCCGTAGCCCCACTTACCCAGAGAGCATAGAAAATTATAAAAGCAATCAGGACAGCCCACAACAGCAATAACCGTCGGCACCGTTGGAACCGGCTAGTCTGCTGAGAAGCACCATGTATCTGCTTCTTGCTCATAACAATTAGCAACGCCGCCTGGATAATGCCCATGAATATAGGCCCAACAACCGGCAACCAGGTAACGAGGTCTATCAACAAACCCATGACCAGCACCACCTCATTCCCTTCTTGTGGATGCCCTAACATGCGGGCGAAAGACACGTTAGTCCATCTCAGTGCCCTCGTCGTCCCAAACAACCACTGGTTATCCGATTTGTAGTTGCGGCTAAAAATCCTGGCAAATGCAATGCAAATGCAAAGGTTCAGATGAGTTCACAAACACACGATGGTGAGGTGACTAATGAGCTAGTTCTAAGGGTATTATTTCGTACTCCAAGATCATGCGAGGTTGTCGTATGGGATTATTCGTATTATGAGCTATGTACTAAAAGTTAATATTATTAGAGAAGTTATCTTAGAGATAGTATTGAGGGTGCCCTTAAATCCTGTCCAAACTATTTTTCAAGGTAGCAGTATGGAACGTTTTGGGATACGTTCACTGGTATAAAATATAAAAGTAAAGGGTAGTGCGCGTATAGCGTATATATATATTATATATAAGCAAGTATGCGTGCGTGCAAGTAATAAACGGGCGGCACCGGCGAACATATAAAGGAAGGAACTGAATCAACTGATGAATATCTAGGCAGCAACACGTACCTGAAGGCTTCTATGAAGATAATCACCATGGCGAACCAGAAATCCGCTTGCTTCAGATTGGAGCAGAAGCCGCCAAGCAAGACGGCGGTCGCCCAGACGAAGGCCAGCGCGCCGAACGCGTTCCCCGCCCACTCCCAGAAGGCAACAGTTCGCACGAAGCGGTTCAGAGTCCGCTCACGCTGCGGCAGCGGCAGCTCGCCACCTGCTGCAGCATCCGCGGACGCAGCAGGAATTCTGGCAGAAACGTCGCCGGCGCCACGGACGCCTGCCGGTGTCGTCGCCATTGCTCGTGTTGCCTTGCCTAGAGAAATGGTGGCCGGACAACTATAGCCAGTGGCTGTGTGTTTAGATACCGGACCGTTGGAATTTTCGGCAATGTAGCGCACGTGTTAAATTTTGCAATAAGTATTTAATCATAGTCTAAGGGGGTGTTTGAGACCGCCTCACAAACTCTGCTCTAAACTCTATAATGGAGCAGCTCCACAAATTCTATGTTTTCTGTGAAGCACCTCTTTAGGTACTCTCACAACTCCACTTTTTTTCCTCGAGCGTGTGGAGCTGGACCATGTGAAACGAAGCTGAAAAACAGGGAGCGGAGCAATCATAAACATCCCTTATATATATGTAGACTTAAAAAATTCATCTTATGATTTACATACAAACTGTGCAATTAGTTTTTTTCTTATATTTAATGTTTCATATATATACTTCTAAACATTTGATGTAACGTGATGTGACAGTAAAATTGAAATTTCAAAGAGCATACTAGTATAAAAAAGGCAAAGCAGCACCGAGCCTTGGAGATCCATATCAAACCTCCTCAATATTTTGCATCTATGGGGTGTTTATTAGTTGGGGAAAGTTTGAGTTCTGATATTATAGATTCATCTTGACATGTACGGATAAACTGTATAATTAGTTATTTTTTACCTACATTTAATGCATGAGTCTAAAAATTCGATGCGATGGGAAATCTGAAAAAAGTTTGGGGCCTATACATCCGCAAGTTTTGGAGAAATGGTAATCCCTGAGTCCCATAAGAAGTGCACCTCTCGCTTACTGAGGACTTAAACTTTCTTTTCGTTTAACTAAGTATATAGAAAATAATATCATTATTTATATCTTCAAATAAGTTTAGTATAAAAATATATTCCACGAGCAAACTAATGATATTTATTACACATTGTAAGTATTAATATTTTTTTATATAATTGGTCAAATTTATAAAAGTTTGATTTCTCTATAAGCATGATAAGCACTTATTATGAGACGGGTGGATTAAGTTTGTAGGTAATTTTTTAGTCTCTCTTTATATCCTTTTTTTAAAGCTTGCTGTAAGGGCATGTTTAGTTTTCCTTAAAAACTTTATACTCCTATAACATCGAATATTTAGACGTATGTATAAAACATTAAATGTAGATAAAAAAACTAGTTACACAGTTTGTATGTAAATTACGAGACGAATCTTTTAAGACTATTTAGGTCATGATTAAACACAAATGGCTAAAGTTAGTTTATATGCTACAGTGGATCACGAGGGTTAGGGGACTCTTCCATTGACAACCCCCTCCCATTTCTCTAGTTTGCGATTTTCTCACGAGCCAGCGCCAGCACCAGATGCTCCCGCATTGTTCGAAGCAGATGCTCCACGCGTTTCGTCATCTTTACTTCTTGTCGCGGTACAGGCTTTTTCTTCGAATCAGATTTCTCTCTTTATTTCTTTGTCACGGTATAGGATTTTTCTTCTTTGAATCAGATTTCTCATCTTTTAAGCAGGGAATGATTCCACGGGAATAGGGCCTGAGCATGATGGCGAGCTCGGAGCTGCCCGAAACCTGAGGGTCCCTTTAGTTCCTAGACTTTCGTGAGAAATTTTGAATTTTGGTACTATAGTATTTTTTTGTATTTGCAATTTTTGTTCAATCATAAACTAACTAGACTTAAAAGATTCATCTCGACATAAATAAATAAACTGTGTAATTAGTTATTTTTTTACCTATATTTAATGTTTTATACATATGCCGTAAAATTGATGTGACTGGAAATCTTGGAATTTTTTTTAAGAAGTTAGAGAACTAAACATGGCCTAGTGGAGAGGTGCCAGTGTTCACACGGTCAATCGCGTGCACCAACACGCCGGTGATGCTGTGCCGCCCCTGTCCAAACCGTCCTAGACTATGGGGCGACTCTGTCTCGGGCTCTGAGCAATTATAGATGGCCAACGGGCCGGCCCGACACAGCCCGCCATGGAGCCGTGCCAGGCACGGCCCGATGGGGGTCGGTCTGGCACAGCACGTCGTGCCTACTGGGCTATGCCTCTTAGGGCCACGGGCCTGAGTGATGGTCCAGGCACGGCATGTCGGGCCGTTTTTTGGGCCGTGCTGGCCTGAGAAGCACGACACAGGCAACAGGCCGGGCTGGCCCGAGTCGAGACTCCAGAGAGAGAGAGGGGGGGAAGGGGAGGCACAATCGGCAGGATGCTGGAGAGGTCGGAGCCGGGGATCGCCACTGGGCACCAGCGGCGGCGACGGTGGGTCAGTGGCCCCTTGCCCACCAGCAACAGCGACGATGGCGGTAGCAGCTTGTGGAAGAACTCGCGGCGCTCGACCTGAGGCAAATCCGTAGACGCCGCGCTTGAACCCGCCTTGGGTAGCAGATCTGGCCACCGTCGGCACGTACGTCGTCGGCACACATGCCCGAACGCGGGGACGGGACGACGTGGTCGTGGGCTCGGTGTGCTCGTCCCTGAGGAGGTCGTCGGCGTGCTTGTCCTTGGCGCGCGTGGGAGGGGCAGGCGAGCAGCCATGGGAGGTGGCGGTGGATGCCCTCGTAGCAGATCTGCCGGCATCCGACGCTGACAATTGCACCGTAGAGCCGAGGAGGAGGCACGTTGTCGTCGCCGCGTTGAGGGATGGGAGCTCCGCGCGGTGAGCCAGCCACCGGCGGAGCGTAGTAGGCAGGCACGAAGAGTTGGCAGCAGAGTGAAGAACAGTGGAGGGAGGAATGGTGCTGCGCTGTGGAGCCGAGGCACCTCGCCGTCGCTCGTTGGGATGGGGATGGGGATGGAGCCTCCACGCGGGCACACAGCATCGCGAAGAGTCACGAGTCGCGACTCATGAAGCGCCGAAGCGGCAGCCGGTGGTGGGCTGTGGTCCTGTGGATAAGGAGGCGTGCGCAGTGGCGGGTCGCGGGCCACTGTCGGGCCGTCGCCTTCCTAGCGGGCCATGCCTTGCTCGCCCGCGGGCCTGAGTGGCGGCCTAGGCACGGCCTGCGAACCCGTGCCAGGCCAGCCCGAGCACAATGCCTTTCGGGCCGTACCGTGCTTAGGCCAGGCCAAATTTCCCTGCCTCGTGCCGGGCCTCCGTTCCTTGGGCTTCATGGCCATTTATACCAGCAATTTTAAAGCCAACAATTCAATTTCAAAATATGGCGCCACAGCCAATGAATGTCCATATAAATTGGCGCCACTCCATACAAATGTAGCAGATCGTTACAACAATGACAGCCACAAATAGGTACTTAGTAGTAATAAGTACCAAATATTCCATAGTGTCTACAGTCCTCTACAACATAAGGCATATACGTGGAACTTTTTACAAAATTTGTAGCTCTTGGGAGCCACATATCACACAGCTAGAAGAAGGTACAAACATGCAATCTTCTTCAAGCCTTGCTGCCCACGACTAAGCTTACCCATACTGATCACCTGCATGTACACAGATTGGCATAAAACCCATTTAAATCATACATGATCAGCTCGATGTATCAAAACTTGAAGAATTCAAACAACATAAATACACTTACCTTCTCCCGTACATAAGTCCAAGTCCAAGCCTAATCCGAACATCTTCCGTGTCATCTAGTACACAAATGATTTTTCTAGACGCCTGTTTTTTTTTACGGACGGTTTCGGTTATCATCCGCAAGAATAAATAAGACGGCGGGCCCCATCCAAGAACCGTTAGTGTAAATCCGTTTACACTAGCGGTTCAATTAAAAGACCACCAGTGTCAACCCTATTAACATTGACTGGTTGGCTTAAGTGAATCGATAGTGTAAATAGACCATTTACACTGACGATTTTCTTAACAAATCGTTAGTGCTAGCTAATTTACACTGTCGGTTAGTTAAAACAACTGCTTGTGCTGAGGCTTCTATGAATACCCCCTTCTTTCTCTCCCGACCAAAAACTGTAGCTTGCAGCCAACTTCCATTGTTGGCGATTTTGGAGGTCCCGATAGAGAGATTTTTATCTTCATGTTTTTGAAAGAAGGTTGCTAAGTAAGGTTAGTTTTTTTATCTATAATATCTTTTTGGTCATTTTTGCTCAATTTAAGCCATTTTTTGGATCTACCATTTCACCATGAGTTAGAGAGAAGAATAGCTAGATTATTGTTTTTATTTCTTCAAATGAGGTTATTTAATATGGTTAGATAATGTCTCTCCTCTCTCCCTTTTCATGATTGTCTCTCAATTTAGTTATCCACTATATATTTAGTTGTTTCCATAAATGATGTGTTCTTATGTATTTATGTAGAGAGAGAAATATAGTTTTTCTATTATTTTTTAATTATGTTAATTAGGTTTTTGGCTTTGTTCGCTTCAGCTGAAAAGCTGAGCTGATTTTGACTGAAACTGATTTATTGTGAGGGAAAATACCGTTTCAGAGCTGAAAAATATGTGCTGTTTAGCTGAAGCGAACACAGCCTTTATCTTCAATCCTTGTGTATTATGTTTTTAATTATGTTTATTAATTGTAAAATATGAATGAAGTCACTTGATAAGGTTTCATGCTTCTCTCCAAAATTTTTAGTTTGTCACTAGGAATGAGTCTAAACGAGCATGATTCTTCTAAATTTTAGTGAACTAAGCTTCGAGGTATATGTTAACGGTCATTAAGCATCAATTTTATACCGTCAACTAATGCTTAGAAATGACCAATAATAGAAACATAGGGGTTATTACTGACAGATTCCTCGAGTTTTGGTGAATTGTCTATTTTCCAGGGGATTTTCCAGAAAAGCTTAAAAGAAGGATTAAAGAGCATAATTACCACGAAACTGCGTAACAAAAAGTGTGTTGATGCAAAATCCGGTTCTACAGCCAACACACTAGCGAAGCCGGTACGATCCATAGGAGCAAGGGTCCGGCAGATCCAGCTAGCTTCAATAATCTGGATCCAACCGTGCCAGTCGATTTGACCTGCAATTGACAAGGAGAGAAAGATAATCAGTAGTTTAGGGTGGAATATGGCGGCGTAGCCAGACAGTTCCGAATGTATGGCTTTAAGAGCCGTTACGAGTGGAGACCGACTAAAAAGTTGATTTCAGCATGCATGAATCGATTGTATAAATATAGCGAGATATCCGATTTTCAATTAACCGATCCAAGGGTTCATGAATGATAGCAAATCATATTTGATCAAATCTCAACCGTACGTCATTTTATATATTAATGCATATTTCAATTTCTTACGTTCGTTAATTAGGATCGACCGGATCGTTATAGCTAACAACGCTCGTAAATAAACCTTAATATGATTAAAGCATAAAACAACATATGCGAGAGATCAAATAAATATAACATGCAAAAGGCAAGCACAAACAGATTCGGCTAAGCAGCCGATCTGATTACAATACAGGCAACATACAAGCCCATAAAATAAACGACGCATTGACCTTCAAACCAGAAATATCGTCGTGAAGACCCTGGAAGAGTCTGGAACACACCCGAAGCAACCGAGAGCCCGCACCTGGTAAGGTAGGGCCGGCTGGCCCCTAGGGGGGCCAGGCGGCGCCCCCTAGGGTTTTCTCCCCACCGCCTTCTGGAATCTTCTTCCACCGCCTTTGAGGAGTCATTTCGGCCCTTGGTTAAGTCGGTTTGATCCTACGACACGTATTCATCCCACCGAGCTATAAATAGAGGACCAGACCCCACTGGAGGAGATCAGATCAAGAGCTGAAGAGCCTGAAGCATTAGATAGATATCCATTAGATCTAGGCTAGCAATCAAGAAAGAGAATAGAGAGATAGAGTAGATAAGTAGAGATTCGAAGGAGTCCCAGCCTGTCGGAGCTTCTTCGTAGCTGTGTTCGTCGGGATTCGGCTCCCTCGCCCAGAGCTGCGTTCTGAGGTACTTTTGTATTCAACATTCTGATTCAAGTAAGCATTTGTTCTTATTCGTTCTTAAGTTTGCAACTCTTCTTGGGTGCTTTGATCTTGGTAGATCCTACATTGAAGTAGTATTTTATAGTGTAGACGTGGTGTCTAGGCTATAATTACTTGTGAATGTCTCCCGATTGGCCGGATAGTGGTAGATTGCGTAGGTGACTGCTGCGTTGAGTCTTTTTGTAGTCCACTTTCCGTTGATAGGATCGATAGGTGTTGTCATAGAACCGACCAATTTATACGAGCACAAGTACGACGATCGCCAATTTAGTAGCAATCAAGTCACACTTGAGCCAATATAAACCCGGTAGTCCGGAAATCTCGAAGGATTTCTAACATTTTAAACAGAACATACCCCAAGGATCTTACAAATTCAGCAACATCCCATCAAATGATACATAAGTTTACAACCGGATTAAAATATCAGAGTACAACATAGTCTTTTACATAAATGTAACAGTAGCGGAAGTCAACATAGTTTTTGAAACAACACAGCTCACATACGAGTACCACCAACTGACCATGTCACAGCATCTTACAAAAGTTAAAGATGGATAACGACCTTGCCCCAGGTCTAATCTTCTTCGCCCGCAAGGGTGAAGCTTTTCTTGCAATAAGTATAGTAGACTACCCCTTCTGCAACAATGGGAATAAAATCCTGAGTACTCAATTGTACTCAGCTAGACTTACCCGTCAGGAAGTAAATAAAAAGACTCTCAAGGATATGCAGGCTTATTTGGTGGAGTTCAGAGGATAGCAACATTTTGCATAAAAAGCATTACTACAGTAGTTTCTCAACTTATAAATTTTAGATATGGTTTAACTTCGACTTCAGTTAAGCTATTAAGCTAAGGTTTGCAGCTATACTAAACAATCACTGGATATTATAACAAACAATACAACCATATGATTTCCGATATCCACAGATATTAACCTCACCTCACCATAATCAATATGTTCAAGTTATTAGCCTCTACCTCACCAGAAGATCAGTTCAGTTTCTCACTAATCAGGAGAGATGGTGATTCGAATCGATTATACCAGCTGGCAAACATGCCAATCACAAACCCTGTCAGCCTGATCAGTGGCTTCTTGGGTCACCGTTAGATCTTTCTGAGACATAATATGTATTGCGGGTTTGGAGGGGGCCCATATTCTCAGAGACGAACCCACTTCCAGGATGCATCAGGTCCCTGACCTGCCCTTGGTAAGATGGTGTCTCTGCACATCCTTCCTGCCTTCAGAATATGTCTACCTTATCAGCACTAATTCCCGGCTCAGAAAGAAATACTCGGTTTCGCGGTCAGAACGACTTATCTGGCCAGCTAAGTGACGACGTCCTTCAATCTCAACTGATGTCTGGTGGCCTCAGTCCTAGACGACCGCAAGCAGCACCGAAGACAGCATGACCTCAACCATGTCATGCGGCTCCCCGCTACCTAGCCTTGATTCTCTCAACATCAATGTGGCATGGTGGCAGATATAGTCAACCATGTGGAATCCATCCCCATCATCATTAGTCACCACCTATGCTCGCGAAGGACAGGAAATCCCTCGACTTCTACCGGTCTAAGCATGGCCTAAGCATAAGATCGAACCCATCTCTTGTCTAGTAATAGTACCAGGATAGTAAACAAGTGTACAAGGTATAAATGCAGCAACTGTATCAATTCAACTCCTATACTTAAGTGCACAATCATACAATTTAATAAAGACCAGTGCATTTATATAAAAAGAGACAGGTGGAGGCTTAGGGATGCTCCGGGGCTTGCCTTTCACAAAGTTAGATGGCTGATGGTCAGTGCACTCCGGCAGTTCTGTTTCCTCCTAGGCCTCGGGAGCTTCCGGCACCTCGATCTCCGGGGGTACTCCTTCCTCCGGCGGATCGAATTGCAGCAGTGTAACTCCTCCCAGCGATCCTGTATGCATGATATGCATATATGAGAACTGAGAATGCACATGGAATGCAATATAGAGATACACAACTCGAGCCATGAGATGCATATAGACAACATGTGAGCATCCAAATAATTTATCAAACATTTACTGAGTATGTGCATATTTCTTCTCAAACAACAACACATACTCACCCTTCTTAAGCAAGCTATATAACAATTTCTCGTCTTGCGTAAGAGGTCTAAAACCTGCACTAACAATTAATTTGAATCAAACTTACCTAACTACACTTAACTAGTAAAGAAACAAGCATGAACAATCACCTACACAAAGAGTATTAATCTTGCCGCCTTACACATAAATAAAGTCAGCAACACAAATGTCCAGCAAGGTTGTTGAACTAAAACATCTCAGAATTGCATGAAAATTACTTGCTAACAGCTCATTAATCGATTAAAAAACAATTAATTTAACCCTAGCTTATAACTGGACCTTACATCTGTTATACCCAGAAAATTTTAGAAAAATTACAGTAGATAACACCACTCCCACATTAGGCTACTGGCAAAATTTCAAGTCATTTGGACAGATATAACATGCTACAACAAAAATGACAAGCAGACAGCCATTTAAGCAATAGAAAATACTTACTACAGTGAAAAGTATCAAACAATAGATTTCTCATTTTTATTAGCTTATTTATCCAAAACAAGGCTCAGAAAAAAATATTCATAACCATAACTTATCTACACTAAGCATGGTGAATTTATCAAAAAGATAGCATAAAAGGCATGTTACACATGACATCATATAAATAACAGTAACCAACCAGCAAACATATTTTTTCCAGATCCTACTACTCTAAACAAGATTAATGCAAGTGGAATCACATTTTTTGCATATTCTTATAATAGTTATGCATTATCAAGTTTACAAGCATATAACAAATTAATTATAACTGCACAGAAAAAGTACTACAAAGTCATATTTCATATTTTTCTTGTATAGAGCTCAGAAATACAAACCCAAAAAAATTTGTTTCACCTCATTTGGACACTTCTAGCTCCAGATATGAATTTTGAAGATTTTACCAATTTTTTGAAAATTCATTTTCTTAAATCCTTTAAAACGAACTCGGTTCAAAACGCTACACACACCCGGCTCAGTGCACCAGAGCGACTGACCGGTGGGCTCCCCGGTCAAACGGGTCCCACGCATTAGAGAGAGAGGGCAGAGCCGTCGGCGCTGACCGGCTCTATCTCGCCGGCGGCACTGAGGGCACCTACGTGTTTCTGGGAATAAGGTGAACTCAATGAGCTAACTCCCGAGACCTAACTATCACCGGAGCAAGCTCGACGGCGGCAATGGCGGACGGCGGAGCTCCGGCGAGCGTGCGTCGGCCGCTACCGGCCTTCACCGGCG